>PVKS010006762.1:0-76539 GCA_004027875.1 Aplodontia rufa
CCCAGAAACTCAAGGTCCAAATATTTTGTCTCTTATGTGAAAGCTGATGTACAACATAGGAAAGAGTGAGGGAACACTAAGTTTAGATAATAGACTCATCAAAGACAGATTATCAATTGAACTTGGGGGCAAACTCAAAGACTAGGTTTCAAGGGGATAGAAAGGGGAGCTGGGAGGCGAAGGAGAGATGATGGGGAAGGTAAAAGAGGTATATATGATGTATACTTATATGAAAGTGTAACAACAAAACCCTTCGATATGTGAAACTATAATGCAACAGTAAAAAAAAAATTTAAACCCCCCCCAGAAAAAAGAAATAAGAGGAGAAACCAATCAATGGCAAAGAAAGTTTATTCAGTAAAACAATAGAAATTTTCTGCAATCTTCAGAATAAGATGGACATGCAGATATGGGAAACATTTATAACTCCAAGTAGATGAGACCAAAAATGAATCTCTCTACAACATATTATAGTCAAAATGCCAAAAATTCAGGACAAAGAGAGAACTTCAAAAGCTTCAAGAAAGAGTAACCAACTCACTTAAAAAGGAAAACGCATCAGAAGAACAGCAGATTTCTCTAAAGAAAATTTAAAGGCCAGAATGGCATGGAACGAAGTGTGTCGAGTCCTGAAAGAAAATAAATAAAATGTGGACAATTTAATCCTACAAAACTATCCTTAAGAATTTAAGAACAAATAAACATTTTCCAAGATAAGTATAAGCTAAATGTATCTGTGACTGCTAAGCCAGCATTGCAGAAGATACATGAAGGAATCCTTCACATAGAAGAATAAGAAAAAAGATAAACAGGAGAGCTCAGGAAACAATCTCACCAGAAAAATAGATAAGGAAATGATTAGGAATGATTCAAATATTATAAATAAAACAAAATTACAAGAAGCAAAACAACTGTATAATCACATTGAATAGAAATGGCCTTAATTCTCCTATTAGAAGACAAAGTCTAGAACATGAGATTAAAAAATGTCTCATCTACATATTATATCCAATAAACACAACTCACATGCAAAGATGTTCACAGATTGAAAGTGAAAAGATGTAAAATGATATTCCAAGAAAACAAAACCCAAAATCAAGCAGGTATTACTACTCTCATATCACACAAAGCAGATGTAAAACCAAAGTTAGAAATGAAAATGACATATTGGTAAAGGGAATGTTATGGTTTGGATGAAAGGTATCCCCCAAAAGCTCAATATGTGAGACATACAATAAAGGTTGCAAGGTTAAATGATTGTGTTATGAGAATCTTAACCCAATCAATGAGTTAAACCCTTTCAGAGGATTAACTGGTAACTGCAACTGAACTCAGGTAGGATGTGGCTGATTTGGATGTGATGTCTTGAGGGGCTTTCGTATACCACACTTTTCAGACATTCAGCCTCACCTCAAGCCCGGAGGATTAAAACTGACATCTATGGACTGTGACCTCTGAAACCATGAGCCCCCAAATAAACTTTTCCTCTTAAAATTGTTCTTGTCAGGTCTTTAAGTCACAGCAACAAAAAAAGCTGACTAAAATAGGGAACAATCCAACAAGAACATAAAGCAATCGTAAATATTTATGCCTTGAACACTAATGCATTGCTTGCAACAAACAAACAGAATGATCACAATGCAATAATGTTGGAGGACATCAATACATCACTCTCACTAATATCAAGAGAAAGAAACAACAATAACACAACAGATTTAAACTATATTGGGAATCAAATGGACTTGGATTTTTACAGAATATTTCATTCAACAACAGTTGAATACATTTTCTTTTAACTCTTCACAGAATTTCCTCTAAAGTTGATCATCTATTAGGTATAAAGTAAGTCTTAGGAAATTGAAAATAATTGCATGAAATATTCTCTTGTATCTTTCAGACTACACAAGTACATAAAGATTAAACAATACTCTTTCAAAAGATGAGTGAGCCATTAAAGAGTGGTAATTTTAAAATCCTTAGTATCAAATTAAAATGGAAAAATAGCATACTAAAATCTATGGGTGAAGCAAGGCAGTTGTAAGAGGGGCATTATAAAGCTGACTGCCTACATTAAAAGATCAAAGAAAATCTCAAATAACTTAATGATCCATGTCAACATCTTGCATAAACAAGAATAAACTAATCTCAAAGCCAGCAGAAAGAAAGAAAAAACATCGGAGCCAAAATTGAAGAAATAGAATAAAAAATTATAAAGGATGACTGAAACAAAGAATTGGCTCTTTGAAAAAGTAAAGTAAATCAATAAGCCTCTATTCATACTATAATAAAAAGAAAATACCCTAGTTTAGAAAAAGTAGAAATGAGGGGGCTAGAGCAGTAGCTTGAAGGTTATGGCGCTTGCCTGGCATACGCAAGTACCCGGGTTCAAACCCCAGCACCCACATACACAACTAAGTGTCAGAGCAACGGAAGTCATGTGAAAAGCTCAATAAAAATTGATTCTCTCTCTCTCTCTCTCTCTCTCTCTGTCCTGCTCTCTTTTAAAAAAAATAGAAATGAAAAGGAGAATGTTACAATAGCCATCAATATTCAGAATATCATAATGGATCATTCAGGATAAAGCTGACTTCATCCCAGTGATGAAAGGATGGTTCAACACTCATCAATCAATAAAAGTAACATAAATAGAATCAAAGACAAAAAACACATATTAATCTCAATAGATACAGAAAGTCTTCAACAAAATTCAAAATTCCTTCATAATAAAAATCCTGAAGATATCAAACCCAAAACCAACATTATACTAAATAGTGAAAAACTAAATACATTCCCTCTAAAATCAGAAACAAGACAAGGATGTCCACTCTAAACACTTCTATTCGACATAATACTTGAAATCTTAGGCAAAGTGATTAAGCAAACAAAGAAAATAAAAGAGAAAGACAGAATTCAAATTATCCTTGTTTGTGGAACATATGATCCTATGCTTAGAAGATGCTAAGTGTTCCACCAGAAGACTTCTCAGGCTGATAAACAGATTCAGCAAAGTAGCAGGAAAAAAGTCAACATTAAAAAGTCAATAGCTTTTATATACACCAATAATAAATATGCTGAAAAAATAGGAAAATTATTTCATTCATAATAGCTTCAAAGATAAAGCAAAATACATACTAATAATTCTGAGTAGGTAAAAGATCTCTGCAAAGACAATTACAGAATGTGAAAAAATAAATTGGTGAAGACACTATAAAATAGAAAGATCTCCCATATTCATGAACAGAAAATATATTATAGTTAAATGGCAATTACACGCAACGTAATCCCAATCAAAATACCAACAATATTCTTCCCAAAACTAGAAAAAAGTAGTCTTAAAATACCAATGGAAGAACAAAAGATACAGAATAGAGAAAGCAATCCTGAATAAAAAGAACAATACTGGAGGCATCACAATACCCTATTTCAAATTATACTACAGAGGCATAGTAACAAAAACAGCACGGCACTGGTTAAAAATAGACACACAAACCAATGAAATAGAAGACACAGGAAACAAACCCATATAGCTACAATCCTCTGACTCTTAACGAACGTGTTTAAAAAATACATTGTAGAAAAAAGTATCTTTAACAAAATGGTACTAGGAAAACTGAGTGTCTAGTTGTAAAAGATGAAACTGAATCCTTATATTTCACCCTGTAAAATAGTAAATTCAAAATGGACTAAAGACCAGAAACTTGCAACACTAGAAGAAAAATATGGGAAACACTTTAATATATGCATAGGCACAGATATTGACTTCCTGAACAAGACTCATGTAGCTCAGGAAGTAACAAGAATCAGTAAATGGGATGGCATCAAATTAAAAAACTTTTGCACAGTAAAGGAAACAGCGGAGTGAAAGATAACTACAGAATGGGAGAAAATCTTTTCCAGCTACTCTTTAAACAGATTAATACCTAGAATATATCAAGAACTCAACTCAGTGCCAAAAAAAGACAAATAAAATATTGAAAACATGAGCAGATGAACTGAACACACAGTTTTCAAAAGAAGCAATACAAATGTCAACATTATATAAAAAATATTCAACATTTTTTTGCCATCAGGTAAATGCAAAAAAAAAAAAAACTACATTGAGATTCCATTTCATTTAAATCAAAATGGCAATCATCAAGAACACAAATCATAATAAATACTGGTGAGGATGCAGAGAAAGAGTAACTATTGTGGTTGGAATGTAAATTAGTACAGCCACTATAGAAATCAGTATGGAGGTTCTGCAAAAACACAAAAATAGATATACCATATGATCCAGCTCTATCATGCCTTGGTATTCATCTGAAAGAATTTAAGACAACACATTTCAGAGGTAAAATTCATACCCATGTTCATCACAACACAATTCACAATAACCAAATTAGGGAATCAGCCTGGATGTCTGTTGACATATGAATCACTAAAGAAAATGTGGTAGATATGCACAATGAGTTTTTACTGAGTCACAAAGTACAAAATTATGTAGTTTTCAAAAAAAGAGGATAGAATTTGACAGCATCGTGTTAAACAAAATAAGTCAGTCTTAGAAAGACAAGCATCATTCATTTTTTTCTTATATGGGGAAGCTACTAAAAAAAAGAAAAAAAATGTTAAAAAGAGTAAAAGGAAGACCAATATGACAGAAGAAAGAAATCGGGGAGGGTAAGCGGAGTTACCATGGAGGAAAATTGCTCAAATATTGTTATAGGCATGTACACCAATATATCACAATGAAATTCATCATTGTGTATAATTGTTATGCACCAATAAAATTTTTTAATTAAAAAATTTAAGGAATTCTAAGAAAGAATGTGACATTTGCCAATAAATTTGACAATTTAGATAAAATGAAAAAATTTCATGAAAGACAAATTAAGAAGTTAATTCCAAAAGAGATACATAACTTGAATAGCAGCACATATGATAAAGAAAGAAAATTAATAATTAGAATTCCTTACTCAAAGAAAATTCTAGGTGTAGAGGATTTTAGAGATGAATTTTAGCAAACAAATGTATAAGAAAGAAATAGTATCCATTCTACCCAAAATTTTATAGGAAATTAGAGGAATCACTTATTTTATGAGGCTGGCATTATCATAAATTCTAATACCAAAATCAGGTAGCACTGCAAAGAAGAAAAAACACAGACCAATATGTCTTTCATGACTATATTCACAAAAAATCTACAAAAAAATTTCATCAAATTAAATCCAGCAATATTAAAAAGTTCAACACTTCACCTGACCCAGTGTGTTTTATCCTATGAATGAAAGTTGCTTTAACATGTAAAAAATCAAGTGGTGTATTTCACCATTTAAAAATACCTTTTTTTTAAAAAAAAAATCACATAACCTTATAAAGTGCAGTAAACCACTTTATAAAATTCAACATCCTTTCATGTTTTAAAAAAATCTCATAAATAGGAATGAAAAGTGAAATACTCAATCTGATAAAAGCACCAATGAAAAACTACAGCTAATATTATATATAATAGTGAAATACCAAATATTTCTCCCCTAAGATCAGGAGCCTAAATATATGCTGGTAATATTAGCTTCTTTTTATTTGGAGGTGACTTAATCATATATGTGGAAAATCCTAAAGGAATCAACAAAATGGCAAATCATTTTAAAATAGCTAATAATAAAGCTAGCAAGTTTGTAGAATACAATGTCAATAAGGAAAAATTGATTGTTCCTTTGTGTACTTACAGCAAATTAGAAATTGCATTAAGAACATGATTTAAAAAAGATAACTATAGAAATAAATTTCGTATGTATGTAAAACCTTTACACAGAAACCTGTAAAATATTGCTGAAATAATTGAAAGACGAAATAAATAAATGGAGAGCTATATCATGTTCACAGTTGGGAAAACATCTTAATGATGTCATTTCTCCAAAACAAGATCTAAATATTCTATATAATTAAAAACAAAATCCAAGAAAACCATTAGAAAAAACATTAAGCTGATTCTAAAATACATACAGAAATAGTAATTTTAAAAACACAGCTAGGATAACCAAACAAATTTGAAAAGAAAGAAAATTTTGAGTTACATTTAAGTTGAGCATAAAATTTGAATTTTAATGAAGTTTTAAATTTTAATGAAGTCCATTAGCCAAAAGCACTATATAGATTCAATGCAATCCCCATTAAGATACCAATGTCATTCTTTACAGATATAGAAAAGGCAATTCTCAAACTCATTTGGAGCAATAAGAAACCCAGAATAGCCAAAAACATTACTAAGCAAGAAAGAAGAAACAGGTGGTTTTGCTATACCAGACCTAAAACTATACTATGGAGCTATAGTAACAAAGACAGCATGGTACCGGTATCAAGATAGGAAGGAAGACCAAAGGAATAGCAGACCCTGAAACAAATCCACAAATCTTTAAGCATCTGATTTTTGACAAAGGGGGACAAAATATTACATGGAGGAGAGACAGCCTATCCAACAAATGGTGCTGGTCAGCCACTTACAGAAAGTTGAAATTAGACCCTTATCTTTCAGCTTCCATGAAAATCAAATCAAAATGGATCAAGGAGCTTGGAATTAAACCAGATACCTTGCAACTGATGGTAGACAAATTAGGTCCAACACTTCAGCATTTGGGAGTAGGCAAAGACTTTCTCAACATGTCTCCTAAAGTGAAGGAAGTAAAGTCAAAAATCAGTGATTGGGATGTCATAAAGCTAAAGAGCTTCTGCAATGCCAAGGAAACAATCAAATTAGTCAAGCGGTTTCCTACAGAATTAGAGAGAATCACTGCCTGTGATTCTTCTGACAAGGGTCTCATATCCAGAATCTACAAAGTCCTCAAAAATCTCAACTTCATAAACACAAACAACCCAATCAATAAATGGGCCATGTAGGACTGAGGTTTGGTTATACTCTCCTGTCAGGTGTTTAAGACCAACTTGACCAAAAATGATCTTGTTTCTATCTATTGCTACAAGTCAGCTGAAATTTGCCAGGATCATTCTTGGCGAACTTGTGAAAAGCCTCTTGGCTCTTCTACCAGTGGTGCCATCTGCCAGGATATGTCAGGGTCTTGCTGACCACATGTGGCTTCCCTTGGAAGCATCTGGGATATTGTCCTTTAATGATTATCCTCTTTGTAGAAAGTCCACTGGTTGGCCTTCTATTCTCTAGGGTCACCTGATCCCCCTGATAGGGAGGTCTTGTTACCCAGAGTTGTGAAGCTGTAGAAGTTCCATGGTTTCCCGAGTTTTGCTGACCAAACAGGGCAAGGGTCAAAATATTGACTATTTTCCTTAACCCTTTAACTGTCTGAACTGATTTCCTTGATTTGGTGTTAAACATCCAGCAGGTCAGTTGCACCAGTCTTAGAAGTGGACATACTAAGTCACAGTTTAATTAGGATCAATAACAGTGCTTGAAATTAGTAGTATATCTTATCTGTCCTGTAGGCGATGGCATGTCTTAACTCAGGTTTTTCTGTTAGAAGTTTATAACAACAGAGACAATGACTTTTTTAAACATTCGTCAAGGTGTATGATTATTAATCCTCTCAAAGGTAAATAAAACTGGAAAGTTACACAGCCAAAAATAATATCTCTAGCAGGCAAAAATTAACACTAAAGAGTGGACTAAATGCTAATATTTCCAAAGTCATAAATAGCCCCCACTCAAGATTTAAAGTCACTGTCTTCATACTTTTCAGGGAATGGCTAATTATGATTGCTTTTGTGTTAACAGCTTAAAAACTAATGCTTTGCTGTCTTGTTTATCCTGTTAACATGTTCCCTGCCTGATGAATGCCTTGTCCAGTCACTTGCCACCTGTCACCATGGATGTCTGAGTTGCCCTGACCAGCAAGATGCCATTACACATGGAATCCACAATCAAGCCCTGCTTCTATTGGGGTCCTTATAAAAAGGCCTCTGGGAAAAGGTCCCTGACTGCCGTCCCCTTTCTTTGCCCCATACCAGCAGGAAGTAGCCAGAATGGTCATTGCCCATTTTTTCCCTAACGGCAGTTAGGGATACTTCTTCAGAGGGGGGAATGAGACAGATTAGGAGAGACAGTAAATGGCTAGGTAGTCAGGACAGAGGGCCCCTCTCAAGAGCTAGCTGGCAGAGGCAGAGAGTGATTGACAGGGCATGCTCAGGGCATTCAAATGCAAAAAGACCTTGAGGCTCACACTAGTCCCTGACTAAGATGGGGGTGGTCACAGGTGGATACTAGGAAGTATTTGCGACCTTTTGTTTTAACCAATGGTGCACTTGACCAGTTTCAATGCCTACTTTACATAGATTTTAACCAATGGGGTTGATGGCATTTCTCAATGCCTGCTTTGCATGAATGTTAATTATGCTCACACCCCAAATCTATATAACCCCTGGCCTAACCTCCATTAGACGGTGTCCTGCTTCCAGGTACTCCTCCGCTTTGCGGAGTCTCTGCTCTTCCTAAATAAATCCTACTCCTTTTACTCCTCAAAATAAATAAATAAATAAATAAATGGGCCAAAGAGCTAAACAGAAGCTTCTCAACAGAGGACATTGATCAGGCTAATGAATACATGAGAAAGTGCTCTAAATCACTAGTAATCACAGAAATGCAAATGAAAACTATATTAAGATATCACCTCACACTAGTAAGAATGGCAAAAATGAAGAAAATAAACAATAATAGATGCTGAAGGGGTTGTGGAGAGATAGGTACACTAGCACACTGTTGGTGGAACTGCAGACTGGTATAGCCTCTCTGGAAGGCAGTGTGGAGAATCCTCAAACACCTAGGGATGAACCCACCGTATGATCTGCTATTCCTCTGCTGGGTATTTTCCCAGGGGATTTAGAATCAGTACATTACAGTGACACAGCGAAATCAATGTTTATAGCAGCTCAATTTACAATAGCTAAATTATGGAAACAACCCAGATGTCCCTCATTGGATGGATGGATCCAAAAACTGTGGTACATATATACTATGGAGTTTTACTCAGCAATTAGAAACAATAATATTGCAGACTTTGAAGGTAAATGGATGGCTATGGAAGAAATTACCCTGAGTGAAATCAGCATAACCCAGAGAACAAAGGGCCGAATGTCTTCACTCATCTGTGGAGGCTAGAGCTAGACCCTGGCCATTGAGAAAGGAGGTCAATTCTCATTATTTAAATCCTGGAAAGTTGTAATGACATACAACCTAAGGAATTGTAGAGATATTTTGTAAAGGAGGGAAGGGGAGGGATAAGGTGGATAATTGAAGGGGGCCTTGGGGGGTAAATCTAATATTCAGAACATATATATATATATATATTATTTTTCATTAGAAGCATGTTTGATTGTTCAACAAATAAATTTCTTAATAAAAATTTTTAATAAAGTCCAAATTATCAGTTTTTTCTTTGAAAATCTGCTATATTTCATTTTCTTTAAAATTGCTCTAAATAAGGCATGTGTGTAAGAATATAACTGTAAAATAAATATTAGATAAGGAATTTGCATTCAGAATATAAATAAAAACATTTTTATAGTAGATAAAAACTTATGATGGAGATTTCATCATAGAAGACATACAATAAATATGGAAAGAGAAATTCAACATCTATAGTCCCTAGGGAAATTAAAATTAAAAGAGTGCAATACCTATAAACACTTACTAGAGTGATTAAATTAAAAACATAGCTAAAGTATCTCATCTAAAATGCTTGAGATAAGAGCTTTTTCAAATTTGGGGTTTTTTCTGACTTTGGAATATTTACAAATGTATAATGAATGTCTTGAGAATATGAACTATGTATAAATACTAAATTCACTTCTCTTTCATATACTCCTCATACATATAGCCCAAAGTGATTTTATGAAAGTATTCAGTGCACCTGAGTTCTGACAGTGAACACGAGGTCACATGTGGAATTTTCTACTTGCGGCATGGTGTTGGCACTCAAAAAGTTTAGGAATTTGGAACATTTCAAATTTTGGATTTTCGGATTAGGAATACTCAATCTGCCTTGCAGTAGCTAAGTATTATTAAAAGCATGAAGCGAATATAGTGTTTACACCCATTGGAATGCAAAATTATACAACCTCTTTGGAAAGCAATTTGGCATTATTTTATAACTTTTTACATTCATTTACATACAAACCCAGTCATCCTTCTCTGAGGAATTTATCCAGGAGAAATGAAAAACAGCTGTCTACCCAAGATTTGTTCTAGAGTACACAAAACAGTTTTAGTCATATTAGTTAAAACACTGGAAATTATTCAAATTTCCATTGCTTGATGACTGCATAAAAAATTGTGTTCCATCCATTCATGGATATTCAACAATACAAAGGAATTACTGATATATGAAACAACATGGATGAATCCTTAAAAACATTATGCTAAGTAAAAGAGGCCAGACACAAATAACTGTTTGATTTTAATTTTATCTTATCCCCTCAAATCCAATCTTAAAAGGGCAAAACTATAGCTATAGAAAAGTCAGGGGCTGCCTAGAATGCAGTAGTGATTTGTTTACAGAGATGCACAGAGAAAGCTACAAGGTGAAAAAAAATATTCTAAATCAGTTCAGTATATGGCCAAATACTTCTGTTAAAACTCTTGAATTTGTTTAATTATGTTATCGTTAAATACTTCAAAAATATGATTATTTCAAAATGTTAATTAAATTCTATCAAAGATCTAAACTATGGTTCCCTGACACCCGCATGGAAGCCTGGGATTAATGATAGCTGTGGAGATGAAAGTCACCTTACTTTGTAAACTAAGGCCTCAGGAGGTCAGTCAGCTTCTCTTCTACTGAAGGTAACTACACATCCTACTTGGTCTGGACTGTTCTGATTTATTGCTGTTGTCCTGGTGGTGGAATTATTAATGGCACACTCTTGTGGCAGGGAGAGATGAGGCAGACACCCAAGGAATTCCAGGAAGAAGTTTGATTCAAAGCTGTGCAGTTTAGTCCAGGGAACACGGGTGTCTCAAATCCTGGACCCCAAGTTTGAAAATTCTTACAGTTTTATACTCAGTGGGAGGTTATATAACATTTAATAAATATTTTCCATTTTGACAAGTCAAACAGCAGTTTCACAAGTTTTTACAGAAAGAACACTTTCTGCACAGGGTTTTCTCTCTGGGGAAAGGTTCATCCCATAACTCTTGTGAGTTAGATAAGCACAGCTCAGAGCTTTGCTGTCCCAGAGGATGTTACAAACCACAACCAACCTCTGCGCAAGCTAATTTCTGTGCAGCTCATGCAGACATCTTGGCAAAGATTTTACTGACAGAGTTCAGTTGAGCTAATTTAAAGCTACATTGTCACCATAATTAGGGTCAGGGTCCTGAAAACCCTTCCTCAGCCTCCTTCACTCTCACTTTCAAAAATATTCCAGCTTGTATAATGAATTATATAGTCACTCTATCATTCCTTATTCCCAACTTCCACTTCCCACTGAATCACACTGAAATCAGACTGATACAGTAGAAAATGAAAATTAACACTAGCAAGTCATCTTGTCAAAAGGATTTAATAAAAAGCTAATCACAATCCAACTTAATGTACATACTGATGCATATACATGGATACTCACACATACAAACGTGTAATGAGGAGTTTGCATTCACAGATTCTACATTTCATAGAATCAATGTATACTAGCATTTATTATGTCCCAAAGAAGGACACAATTGTCTCTGAGCATTTAAGGAGTCACATGATCTTTGCTCTTTCCTTGAGATCCCTGTATCTCACAATTCTCTATGTCTCTCATTAATTCATCCTTTATAACGTTAAATTATTTCTAGATAACTGAGATAGCTACATATCTCTGACTCTGACATTTGAAAGCCAGCTTCACAGGTACTACAGATTAAATTGTGACTCTAAAAAAGACAAGAAATCCCAATCCTCACTAACTCAGAATATAACCTGATTTGGAAATAAGGTTATTGAAGATACGATTAGTTAAGATGAGGTTCTATTGAGTAGAGTAAGCACTTAGTCCAAAATGACTAGTATTCTTTTTTTTAAAGAGAGAAGGACAGTGTGTATGAGAGAGAGAGAGAGAGAGAATTTTTTTATTGAGAAATTTATTTTTGAACAACCATACAAATTTTTAACAAATTAACATAAAATGTGTATAGATTCTGGATATTAGATTTACCCCCAGGAGTGCCCCCCCAATTATCCACCATTATCCCTCCCTTCACCTTCCCACACTATCTCTAAAAAAGTATTAGATTGTATAACATTACACCTTATATTAGGTTGTATAACATTACATGATAATAGACCACCTTTCTCAATGGCCAGGGTCTAGATCCAGCCTCCACAGATGAGTGGAGACATTCGACCATTGGTTCTCTGGGTTAAGCTGATTTTACTCTGCATAATTTCTTCCATAGCCATCCATTTACCTTCAAAGGCTGCAATATCATTGTTTCTAATTGCTGTGTAAAATTCCATGGTATATATGTACCACAGTTTTTGGATCCATTCATCCAGTGAGGGACATCTGGGTTGTTTCCACAATCTAGCAATAGTAAATTGAGCTGCTATGAACATAGATATTGCTGTGTCACTATAATGTACTGATTCTAAATCCCCTGGAAAAATACCCAGGAGTGGAATAGTAGGATCGTATGGTGGGCTTATCCTTAGTTTTTTGAGGATTCTCCACACTGCTTTCCAGAGGGGCTGTACCAGTCTGCAGCTCCACCAACAGTGTGTTAGTGTGCCTATCTCTCCACAGTCCCTCCAGCATCTATTATTGTTAATTTTCTTCATTTTTGCCAGAGAATTTTTTTTTTTAATTTAGTTTTTCATGTGGCTTTTCATTGCTCCGAAATTTCATTGTGTATGTGGTACTGGGCTTCAAACTTGCATACTTGGGCATGCCAGGCAAGTGCCATAACCACTGAACAACCACTCCAGTGGCTACTAGTATTCTTATTGAGAGCGAGACAGAGCCAGAGACGCATAGGCAGAAGAAAGTCAAGTGATGATGGCAGACTAAACTGACATATCTGTAAAGCAGAGAACACTAAGGATTGGTCAATATCTACTAAACATATTTGTTCAGCACTTACTTTGTGTCTCCCAAAAAACGATGAACTAGATTAAAAGTATTATTAAAACTAGTTTTAACCATATAGAATAAACAAGTTAGAATACAATACATGTAACACTTAGAAACAGCACCTGGCACATAATAAACACTATGTTGATGGTAGTTGTTACCATCATTTGATTTGTTAATCTTTATTTGACATTGTTTTCTAGAATGAATTGCATTTATAATCAGAATAAATGTCACTTTGAAAATTTTAGTAACACAAGGTCCATAAGATCACTACAAAATAGGTAACCCCAAACCTTGTATTTATTTTTAAAAAATAGGAAACAAAAATACACGAAGATATATAATCACACATGTAAACCACCCTACCAATGTACTCTCTTGAAATGCACACTGAGAGGGCCTCTGCAGGGCTCTGGAACAGAAGGACTAACACACAGGTGCAGGAGCACTAAACATCTGAACCATCGTCTTCTGCAGTCTTTTAGAGTCCACCCATTATGCTCCTTCATCAACCCTGGCCTGGTTTCTTCCATCTATGACTCATTTCACTTCAATCCTGGGCCCTGGGATAAAATGTACAGCTATATTAATATAACAGCACAAATCCTGATTAGGAAACGAAAATGCAGGATTTCCTCTGTGCGTAGACCAGCAGGGTTTACTTCTGCCAGCAGCATAGACCTATAATGTTTCTTTCCTTAGTTCTCCAAACATTTTCTATCTCAATACCCACATCCTACCGTGTACCTTACTCTGCTTTATTGCCACTCTGAATGTGAGGTTGGATAGTTAGTGATGCAAAGCTTATTCCTCCATAGATTCCACTTCAATACACATAAACGACTCCAGTGCTTTAAAATGTCACACTTCACACGTAAAGGTGTTGAATACAGCTATTTGGATCACCTCTGCTAGTTAAAGTATACAGCCTCAACTTTATCCCTAAATTTCAAGACTGCAAAAGTCACTAAATTATGTGTTCTGCTTCCCAGAGGGAAAGGATATGTCATCAGGGTCTGAAGGTTTAACACTTTGGGGGTCTAATGTCTTATTCAGTCCTTTTTAGTGGCTAATCCAGACCACATTTGCATTGATAGCCTTAACCTTAGTCAGGGGTTTAATTTGTTTAAAACTATATTTAGGCCTTTGGGAGTCTCTATAATGAATTTCATTAAATAGAAAGATTATATAATGTACTCTTTTATGATTAATTAACTCTCTATTAAGATGGTAATTATAATTAAACTCATAATTTGACTCTTGTGTCATTATCATAATAATTGATCAAGTCATTTTACCCCACACACATTCAAAAACTGCAACTCATGCGAAACGGAAACAATCCTAAATCATTTTAAAAATGCAGTTTTCACATATATCTCCCACAATCTGCAGTCCTTTCCCAGTTCTTTCAGTTAATGGCCTCTTTCCTGACTACAACAATTACTTTCCCCAAAACACTTTTTATTACTAAAACGATGACAACACATTTATCTGTAACATTCATATTTCAGATCACAATGACTGCATAGTTTAGGCACATCTGATGTTCTTGGTTTTACAAAGCAGGATGTGCTACTTCCCTCTGATTCTTCATGTTTGCGTGTGTGGCCTTGGGCCACAATATTTAATAAATGGAGAGCATTAATCAGAAACTACATAAAGTATATTTTCCAAAGTATGACCTAAATAAGCTTCAAAGGCATTGGCATTAGACAATGTCAAATATTTCCTCTGCAAAAATGAGAAGGAAAACTCTGGGTTCTGATTACTCATAGCAGGCCAGAAAACGTACACAAATGCCCATCGGAAATTACAATTAACCCCAAGGAACTACCACGTTCCGGGCTTTCAAAGGATTTATCCTAAAACATTGTTGCTCTTCTTAGTGCCCCTGTATCTGGAGGCATGCACAGTGACAGCTGTGAGGAAATGCTGCAGGCAAAATAAACAGCAGCATCATTATGGCTATTTTTAGCCTGCAGGATGGAGGCTGCTGGTTGGGCTCACACACCCATGCACTGAAGTGTCAGCATTCCACAGCATATGCGAGCAGGACTACAGCGATAACAATTCAGGAAAATCCTGACTGGGCATGGAATTGTCTCCCTAAGTGCTATGTGCAGGTAAATGTCTTAAGGAAATAGTAAAAGATCCAGTGGGAATTTTATCGTTCTCCCATCCAAAAGCATCTCCATGGGGATAATGGAGTGGAGTGAACACACATCATAATGTTTTGGCTAATGTAATTTCTTTTTCTTGATTCTGTTTTCTAATCCTTAATGAACACAAATATACACATACACACACACACACACACACACACACACATATACACACATACCCTTAGGTTGTAAGATAATAAATTAAAAATAAGACCTTAGCATGAATTGCTTTTTAATTATCTTCATCAAACGGACGGGTTTTGCTGTCTATGTCTATGTCTATGCCTATGTCTATGTCTGAGTGGATTAATATAATCTAGTTTACCAACCCAGTGCTTGGTGCCTTTCCGTTCAACCCCTGCCTCCTGCCCCTTGCTTCCTGCCATTTTTGCTATACACAGTATGCTCTAGACACAGATGCCAATACCTCAATGTATGCTCTTCCCCCTGCCTGGGATAAGCCTTGCTCAATTTTTTTTGTTCAATTTGGTAATCCTACTTACATCTCAAAATTCTGCTTAAGCATTTTCTTCTATAAGAAGCCTTCATGCTCCTCTATTCCAAGCATTTATCATGGCGGTGCTGTGATCCATGATTGAAAAGGCCTTTCAGGTATAAAACTATCATTGTCTTCACAGCTCCAACACCTAGCACAACACCTGCCAACAGAAACCAAATATAGTGTGCATTGAATTCATTAATTAATGAGAGAATGTCCTTTCCAGCTCTGACATCCAGTTAGACTGGATAGCCAGAGACAGCTCAACTCTCCATGTTACCCAAAAGGGCAGCTAATTCTGGTATAGGTGGAAGGACAAAGAAACTAAAAGAGAAAAATCCACCTGGGTCTATAGGGCAACCTGTGATATACATCAATTAATAAAAGGAAAATGCAAAAGGAAATTTCACTTCCTAATTTTGCCTAGGACTAATCTAGAGCTTGATCAGGCTTGGACTTTGTGGGATAAACAAAATTTCCTGACAATAATCAAGATCCTGAAATGCCTTGCACACTCTAAGAAGCACCACAGATCACATCAAATCCTAAATGTATTTAAAAATAGCAAGGTTTATAGCTCCCTGTGGTCGTGTGGTTGCTTGTGCTCTCAACAGGGCACTACTGTACCATGTACCACCTTAGGAGTATATTGGAAATGTGGGGCACTTTGCCTCTTTGCTTATCTTCTAGTGCAACTGGTCCAACTGTGTCTGAGCATTTGTACTGAAATATAGATATATAGTATTCTTTTTATATTTTGCTTAAATTACAATTGAGTTTTAGCTTAAAATTTGAGTATACATAGGTTTTTATAATCTATTAGCTTGTCTCATAGAAGTAAAGGGGAGATTACATAATATTTTCTATAGAAAAACTCAGCTTTGCCTCAGGAGATTCTAAAAAACAGACCAAGAAAATGGGGAATGGATCATTGCTGCCTCTCCTGGACTTTCTTTCAGTCTTCACTATGGCACACCATTCAGCTACCAAAACCACAGTTCCTGCAGTTTTCATCCAGAGTTGTCCGAATATGGTGCTGTAGGTTTCAGGACCTGAAGCAGATGCTGATGCCAGAAATGTTGTCAGATTTCTGCCTTTGGAGGAACAGAATGGTTTATCCCATCATGGAAATTATGGAAGTTTCCTAGGATATGCTCGAATTTGTCCTGGAAAAAAAAAGTAAGAGGATATGGGGTGTTTTATGAATTTTTTCTTGTTTCTCCTTTTATTTATTTTTTTTTGATAGGTGCTAAGAATTGGATAAGTCATAGTCCTTTGTTCATAACACCACTGTCATTTGCTTACACCAAAGGATCCAAAGTCCTTTGATCAAGATGAGTTATAACAGGATAGAACCTTGTTCCATGGTTAGATTAATTGGTATTCAAGGCCAAAATCACCTGTCGCTAATTACCCTAGAGGTTTCCTTACATCAGGCAGATGGTACAATATACATGATTTTGACCAACATCCCTGAAATATTATATATATCAAAGTTTTAAAATCAATTAGCTAGGCGACTGAGAGAAATAAAATAAAAAATCATCCATGCAGACTTAAGATCATTTCAACTTTTCTGATACTGTGATAACTGTCCATTGCTTGTCAGTCAATGAAGGATGGGTGGAGAAATTCAAAATAGTACTTTGCTTTAAACTTTGTTCCATTTGTGTTTCTCTTTTAGAAGTTCTCAATGTTCTTTTATTATTATTTTATTTTAGAATAGTTTTGATTTACAGACAAGTTGCAAAGATTGTATGGAGTGCCCACATACCCCACCCATAATTTCCCTGTTATAAACATCTTATGTTTGGTGTGGCATACAAATCACTAATATTGGTTCACCATTGTTTATAAAAGCTCATAATTTATGCATATATCTGTAAATTTGATCTATGTCTATTTTAGTCAGCTTTTTCACTGCTCTAACTAGAAAACCTGAGAAAAAGGATTTTAGGAGGAAAAGTTTATTTGGGGGTTAATGGTTTCAGAGTTCTCAGTCCACAGAAGGCTAGTTGCATTTCTTGGAGCTCAAGGTGAGGCTGAGCATCATGGTGGAAGAATGTGGTGGAGAGAAACAGCCCAAGGTATGTCTCCGGGAAGCAGAAAAAGACTCCACTGCCAGATACAAAATATGTAGCCCAAAGACACGCCCCCAATGACCCATCTCCTCTAGCCACACTCTATCCACCTTCAGTAACTATTCAGATAATCCCTATCAGAGGGTTAATTCACTTATTGGGTTAAAGATCTCATAAACCAATCATTTCTCCTCTAAGCCTTCTGCATTGTTTCACAAGTGAGCTTTTGGGGGATACCTAGCATCCAAAAAACAACAATAACCTTTTTCTGTTCCCAGGAGCTAATCCAGAATTCCATGTTACATTTAATTCTCATGTCTCCTTAGGCTCCTCTTAGCTAAAACAGTTTCCAGGTTTTTCTGGAATTTTATGACCTTGACTCTTTTGAGGAGTACTAGTCAGGTATTTAGTAGAATACTCCTTTGGTGTGATTTCTGATGTTTTTTCATCATTACTTTGGAGTTACAGGGTTTAATAAAGAACCACAGAGTCACAATAGTATTCCTGTTGTATCATGTAGAGGGTACATTCTGTCAGCATGACTTATCACATTGGTGCTAGCCTTACATTCCCACCAGCAATTAGCCAGAGTTTCTGTTGCTCTATGTCTTTGCCAATCATCAATCTTTTATAATTTTTAATTTTTTTAAAAGTTTAACCATTCTGATATATGTGTAGGGGTATTTCCTTGTCATTTGAACACAAAATTGATACTGAGTATCTTTTCACATGCTTAATTGCCTTCTGTATATATTCCTAGGTGAGTTATCTGTTCAAATCATTTGCCAAGTTTTTAATTGGCTTTCTTGTTTTCATACAGTTGATTTTTAGGAATTTTTTAAAAAATATTTTGGGGGGCTGGAGCAGTGACTCGGTGGTTTCAGCGCTTGCCTGCAAGCATGAGGACCTGGGTTCAAACCCCAGCACAATCTACACAACTGGGTGTTGGAGCAACTAAGGCCATGTGAAGAACTAAATAAAGTTGTTTCTCTCTCTGTCTCTCTCGCTGTCCCTCTCTCTTTAAAAAAAAAATAATAATATTTTGGAAAAAAATCTTTGATCAATTATATGATTTGTAAATATTGTTTCTCATCAGTGATTCATCTTTTTCTTTTTTCTTGACAGTATCTTCACAAAGCAAAGTTTGGATTTTAATAATATCTCACTTAAACCAATTATTTTCTTCCATAGTCCAACCTTTTAAAGTTATTTCTAAGAACTCATCTCCAAACCCAAGGTCTTGTAGATTTTATCCTACATTTTCTTCTTGAAGTTTTATAGTTTTGCATTTTATGTTTAGACCTATGACCTATTTTAAGTTAAGTTTTATGGGTTCTGTGTCTAGGTGTCCAATTGTTCCATAGTCATATTGTGCTAAGCATATGTGTCAGAGTGGAAGATGTGGCAAGGAGGGTAGCCATGGAAGTAAGGAACTAAAGCATTCATCTGAATTAAATGAATAAATGATGTGATCCCACTGTGATCACTATGAAAGTATTTTACCCCTCTTTTCACAGCTCCTCAGGGAACAGTGTTATAAAATGAGGACGCTTCAGAAGGTCTCCTTTGGAGTTGCAAGATTCTCATTTGTCTCTGATAAAAATGCCTATCTGAACTACTTCACAGGGTTCTTTTGAAGGACAAAAGAGACTATGAAAAATTGAGCACTTTCAGAAATCCAAAGGCCAGTATAAATGTAATTTCATAAACAGCACCACTTTATAATGAGCACTCTTTCTTTAAGCTCCCTTCTGAACCTGTAATTGTGAGATAGAATCATACCCTTACCTACTGAGGAATTTTTCACCATATAAACATTCATTCTAGAAGGCAGTTACATATCCAACTGCAGTACAGTGACTGAACGGCATTCTCTGCCATGTGATTTGATGAGACTAAGCAGCCTCTCTCCAATGTCTGTCTCCCTTCCCCTCCAGCTTGCCTTTTCTGCAAAGTACTACCTGAAGGCCTAGGGAAGCAATATGTTTTCATGCCAGTTCAGAAAACAGCTTGGCTGCATGAGCTTAGCAATGGCCAAGTTCCTATCTTGAACCCTCTTTAACACACAAGCTCTTCCTGAAGATGGCTGAAATCATCCTTTGACTCCATCTCTGCATTGAAAATTAAATGTCAGACACAATCTCAGACCACACAGCTACCTACCAAGTACACCACAGCCCTGCCTCATCCAAATCATCAGCCAAGATGTGTACCAGGGGCCTGGTGGCATGAGACCATACTAGTCCTGGAAACTAGTTTGTCAATGATTCACCAATCACTAAGTGAAAAGCTTGCCAATTCTAATTTTCAAGCTAGCCAACTCTTGAGCTTTTGTCTTCTTTCTGAGAGTCCCTCAGCCCCAAATTCCCTTTCAACAGAAAGGGAAAAGTTGAGTTCTTAGGCCACCTGTGTTCTCACTAGATTGCCAAACCATTCTAGCTTGGAAATGAATTAGCTAATGCTTCCAAAATGTGAAATCCTCTGTGCCTTCTCAAATTGAAATGGAAAGGAAATACTTCAAATGGAAGATTTCAAATGCAAGATCTGAATAACGACTCAGTTTTCTCCTTCCATCAGCAAACTGCAAGTTTTCAAATATAAAATATTCACTAATAAGCAAAAGAAATGACTCTTTACTGGAAAAGAAATGCAGGTGAGTAATGGCACAGTCAATATTGATATTTCCATTAGCTTGAAATCCCATTAAAGACATTTGTAATTAATTGAAAATATATTTTGAACACAGAAGATTTAACAAGAATATTGTGTGTACATTCCATCCTAATTTTGTTGATCTGGGTCTTTCTATCTCTGGAAACAACTTAAATAATGAATACCTAACCTTTGCTATATGAAATGAGAGACTAAATGAAGCTCACATTTAAAAGTAACTGAAAATGTGTCAAGTGAGTTGTAAGTGAATAAAGCATGTCAGAATGATTATTTTCCAAAGGTGACAGACGCTGTAGCTGTATTTCTAGGTATATGGAGACACTATTAAAATTCTAGCAAGGTCTATCAGGTTCAGAGATTGACACTGGAAATTTATTACAGGTGCCAAATTTAGTCATATTCTAAAGTGTCTTAATGTTTCCCTCTGCAGATTTCTATTAAGTTCATTTCAAGATCTTTGGGGGAAAATGTATTTATGAAAATCACAGAGCCTCCAAAGAGGAAATAGGAGAGAGAATGACTATGTGTGTGTCTACGTGTGGGTATGCAAATTACTGTATTATCATATGAGGTAAACTATACACTTAGAAACAGACCTTCTATGTTCCTTGCCTTCCCAAGGGTCATTTACCAGTGCATTCAACAAAGCTTCGAAAGTGGCTATAGCATTCATCTTTCTTATTTTTATCTGAGCTACCTCCATGAACTTCTTTGCTCCAGAATAACCAGATGTCCAAACAAGTCCCTCTTTATTTAAATGTATTCAAATATCCTCCCAAACACACAAACCCTCCACCAGAAAGTCAGTGATAAAAGGAAGAAAATCTTTGGTAAATTAATTTTGTTTCAGTTTCTCTTATTCTTGCCATTGTTTCCCACTTTCTGTTTGTTGGTTGCTGAGGTGGCTGGGCAGTTGTGTGTTTAATAGCAAGCCAAGATATTCATTTAATTTTATAGATTTTAGATTAAGGTGTTGTATTTTAAGTTGGGTTTGAAATCATTAATTCTATCCAAGGATGGAAAAATTTAAGAAATTTTCTTCATAGTGGCACACTTGACCCTTTACAATGTAGGCAACTGGTTCTGCGTTAACTTTGCAGGAAAAAAAAAAAACTAGGAAGAATGCATTGAATTTACATTCATTTGTTAAAGACTTCCATAAGAGGGTCATCTCATATGGGAAAAACTCAAAGGCCAGATGTGGCTGTAAGATACAGGAATCAAGCAATCAGTATAAGAGTGGGGTTCCAGGATGTTATGACACCCCAAGGAAAAGCTTGTGAAGTAGCTATTTTGCCCAAACAGTTTTGCAACAGCTCATTGATAATTGTGAATATGGATTAGACCTGTTATTTGGCAGCTCATAATATGACATACAAAAGGGGTGTCATTCTGTGGATCAATTATAGAACACTGGAAATGCCATATGATACCTACAAAAAAAAAAAAAGAAAAGCATTTAAGCAGAAGAACCTCTACAATGAAAATTATAAAACATTGATGAAATAAATTGAAAAGACACAAAAAAAGTGGAAAGACAGTCTGTGTCAATATTGTTAAAATGTCCATAGTACACAAAGCAATTTACAGATTCAGTGCAATTACAATCAAAATATCAGTGTCGGGGCTGGAGCGGTGGCTCAGCGGTTTCGGCGCTTGCCTGGCAAGCACGAGGACCCGGGTTCAAACCCCAGCACCACATACACAACCAAGTGTTGGAGCAACTAAGGCCATGTGAAAAACTAAATAAAGTTGTTTCTCTCTTTCTCTGTCTCTCACTGTCCCTCTCTCTTAAAAAAAAAAATTAAAAAAAAAATATCAGTGTCAATGGAAACACACACACACACACACACACACACACACACACGCAGAGCCAATTTGAGCAAAAAGAGAAAAGGCTGGACCAGTGGTGCACACTTGTAATCCTAGCTACTCAGAAAGCTAAAGTAGAAGGATGGCAAGTTTGAGGCTAGACTCAGCCAACTTCACAAGACCCTGATTTGATTGTTTTTTAAAAATGGGGCTAAGGGGCTGGAGTGGTGGATCAGCAGTTAGGGCACTTGCCCAGCACATACGAGGACCTGAGTTCAAACTCCAGCACCATGTACACAACTAAGTCACAGATCAAAGAAAGCCACACAAAAAACTAAATAAAATTAATTCTCTCTCTTTCTCTTTCTCTCTCTCTCTCTCTCTCTCTCTAAAAAAAAAGAAAAAGAAAAGTGGGGCTGAGAGACTGGGGATGTAGCTAGTGGTAGAGCACCCCTGGGATCAATCACCAATACAAAAATAATAAAAAAGTAAATTAAAAAACAAGACAAATTACACTACTTGACTTAAAACATAGTATCAAGCTGTAGTAACCAAAATAGCATGTTATTGGCATAAAAATATATAGACCAATGAAACTGAGTAGCAAGCCTAGAAGCAAACCTATGCATCTATAGCCAACTGATTTTCAACAAAGGTGCTAACAACACATGTTAGAGAAAGGACAGTGCTTTCAATAAATGGTTCTGGGAAAATTGGATAGGCACACATATAAGAATTATACTAGAATCATGTATCTCACCAGTTTTAAAGATCAACTCAAAATGGATTAAAGATGTAAATGTAAGATCTGAAAGTACAGAACCTCTAGAAGAGAAAACAGGAGAAAAGATTTAGGGCATTGTAATGGGCAAGGATTTGGATTTTTTCTTTTGATAAGACCCCAGAGGCAGAGGGAACAAAATCAAATCAGACAAATGGAATTAAATCAGACTTAAAAAAAAGTTCTGCACAGTAATAAAATATTCAACAGTGACGAGACAACCTACAGAATGGGAAAAAATCCTTGTAAATTATATATTTGACAAGGACTAATATCCAGAATAAGGTACTCCCCAAACTCAACAGTAATAAGGCAAATAATCTCATTGAAAAATAGGCAATAGACCTAAGACATTTCTCAAAAGAAGACATTCAAATAGTCATCAAGTACATAAAAAAAAAGTTAAACATCATTATTCACCAGGAAAATAAAAATTAAAACCACAATGATATATCACCTGACCCCCCAATAAGAATGGCATTCTTAAAACTATTAAGGATAACAAGTACTGGCCAGGATGTGGAAAAGGGGAACCCTTGACACTACTGATTGGGATGTACATTAATACAGCCATGATGGAAACCAGTGTGGAGGCTCCTCCAAGAAGTAAAAATATAACATATGACCCAGCAATCCCACTTCTAAGAGCATATAGATTCAAAGGAAATGAAATAATTGTGTTGAAAGACATCTGCACTCCCAGGTTTCTTGCTGCTCTATTCACAATAGAAAATATATGGAACAACCTAAATGTCCATCAACTGATGAGTGGGTGAAGAAAATGTGGTACGGAAACAAAATGGAATAGTATTCAGCAATAGAAAGAATGAAATCCTGTCATTTCAGACAATATGAATGAACTGGAGATCATTATGTTCATTCAAATAAGCCAGACACAGAAAGAAATATATATTGATCCTATTCATACAAGGAATCAAAGTGAGTTAATTACAAAGAAGTTGAAAATAGAATCATGAATAACAGAGACCAAGGAGAGTAGTGGACAGAAAGAGGGGAGAAAATTGAACAATGGAAATTAAAATACAGTTAAATAAGAAAAAGAAGCTTTGGTATAATAATGCACAATATGGTATATAGAAAACAGTAATGTAATGCATATTCCAAATCTAAAAGAAAGGATTTTGAAAGTTTTTTTAATTATTAAGGAGTTGAGTGTTGTACAAACATGAATGCATATAAAGAAAAAATATGATTTGCATTTGATGCTAATCCAGAGTCATCCCCATATTGCCCACACCCCAATCTCTTGATTCTTCTATATTCCCCTCTATAAGTTATAAATGCCCACACATATGTCTAAATGCATATATGTACATATATATATATATATATATATATATATATATATATACATAAAATTGTGAATTTTCCAGAATTAAATGATTGCATAAATATTATTTGGCTTCTAGGAGGAGTAAAACTATGTTATATTGTTGATTATCTCCCTAGATCCCTCCCTTTCTCTTCCCCTCCGCTACTCCCCTCTCCACCTCCCTCCTCTACATATCTCTAATTCCTCTAGATTAAGTGTTGCTGTGCCTTTGGTAGGTTTAATACAAGAGCTTGACTACCTTTCACTTAACCCTGGATTTTGTTCTAGCCTCTACAAATGAGGGAAAACATTTGACCCTTGATGCTCTGGGTTTGGCTAATTGCACTCAGCATGATTTCTTCCATTGCCATCCACATGACTTCAAAGGCTGTAATATTATTGTTTCTAATTGCTGAGTGGAATTTCATTGTGTGTGTGTGTATGTGTGTGTCACACACATACACACACACACATATATATAGCAGAGCTTTTGGATCCATTCATTCACTGAGGTATAGCTGGGTTGATTCCATAATTTAACTATTATAAATTGAGCTGCTATGAACATTGATCTTGCTATGTCACTGAAATGTGCTGATTCTAGACCTTCTGGGAAAATACACAGAAGAGGGATATCTGGTTCCCACAGTGGATCAAACCCTAATTTTTTGAAGAGTCTCCACACTGCTTTCCAGAGTGGCTGGACCAGTCTACAATTCCACCAACAGTGTGCTAGTGTTTCTATCTCCCCACCACCCCTCCAGCACCTGTTCTTCATCTTTGTCAGTATGACTGGGGTGAGGTGAAATTTTAATGTGGTTTTGATTTGCATTTCTCTGATTAATGGTGATTTAGAACACTTCCTCATGTATGCATTGGCTTGCACGAGTTCCTCTGTTGAGAGTTTAGCTCTCTAGCCCATTTATTGATTGGACTGTTTTGTGTTTTTTTACATTGTTTTTTGAGTTCTTTGTAAATCTTGAATATTAGTCCCCTGTTTAAGAAATCACAGGACATGATTATCTCCCATTCTGTAGGTTCTCTCTTGACAGTTTTGATCAATTCCTTGGCTGAACCAAAGCTTTTTAATTAAATGTCATCCATTCATAGATTCTTGACTTTAATTCTTTCACTTTGGGAGTCTTGTTGAGAACGTCATTGCCTATTCCCTTATGCTGTAGTGTTGGTCCTTATTTTTCTTCTTGCAGTTGTATGGTAGCTGGTTTAATTCCTTGTTTCTGGATCCATTTTGATTTGATTTTTGTACAAGCTGAGAGGGAAGGATCTAATTTCAACTTCTGGTAAATGGTTTTCCAGTTTGTCCAGCACCATTTATTGAAGAAATTGTCTTTCCTCCATGTTACATTTTGACCCCCCCTTTGTCAAAGATCATATATTTAAATGTTTGTAGGTTTAATCTCAGAGTTTTCTATTCCATTAGTCTTCATTCCTATTTTGATACAAGTACCATGCTGGTTTTGTTACTACAACTCTATAGTATAATTTTAGATCTGGTATTGCAAAATCACTTGTTATATCTTTCTTGCTTAGTAAGATTTTGGCTATTCTCGCTTTTGTGTTGTTCCAAATGTATTTGAGCATTGTTTTTTCTATATTTGTAAAGAATGACATTGGTATATCAATAGGAATTGCATTGAATCTGTACAATGTATAGTATATATACTAATTCTGCCGAACCAAGAACATGAAACATCTTTCCATCTTCACATGTCTTCTTCAAATTCTTTCTTCAATGATAATTTTCATTATAGAGTCAGGTCTATTACTTTCCTTGTTACACTAATTCCCAAGTATTTTATTCTTTTTGAGGATACTGTGAATGGGACTGATTTCCTGATTTCTTGTTCTGCCCTATTCTTATTAGCATAGAGGAAAGCCATGATAGCCTGCCACTTTGTTAAATCTGTTTATAAGCTCAAGCAGCTTTCTGGTAGAGTTTTTTTTTTTATTATATTCCAGATATAGGATCATGTCATCAGCAAAAAGGGAGAGTTTGAATTCCTCTCTTCTTATTCTTATCCCTTTAATTTCCTTCTCTTGCCTGATTGCTCCAGCTAGGGTCTCAAGAACTATATTGAATAAAAATGGTAAGAGTGGGAAGTCTTGTCTTTTTCCTAAGTTTAGTGGAAATGCTTTCAGCTTTTCTCCATTAAGTATTATATGAGCTGAGGGTCTGGGATATATGCCCTTCGTATAGTTAAGTTCCTTTGATCCCTATCTTCTCTAGAGTTTTGAGCATAAATGGGTACTGGATTTATTGAAGGACTTTTCTTCATCAATTGAGATGATCATATGGTTTTTTTGTCCTTAATTCTGTTTAAGGGATGAATCACATTTATTGATTTGCATATGTTGAACCATCCTTGCCTCCCTGGAATGATGCCCACTTGATTGAGGTGAATTATCTTCTTGATGTGTTTTTGAATTTGGTTTGCTAAAACCTTAGTAAGGATTTATGCTTATTTATTCATTATCTCTCCTGAATTTTAATGTGCGCACTCAGTGCTATGAATTTTCATGGTTGTGCAGAAGTTTCTATATGTTGTGTCTTCATTCTCATTTGCTTCCAGGAATTTCTTAATTTCTGCTCTCATGTCTTCTTGAATCCATTCTTCATTTAACAGGGTATTATTCAAACTCCATGTATATGTGTGTTTTCTGTTATAATTTTTGCTGTTAATTGATAGAATCATGGCATCATGGTCTGATAGTATACATGGAATAATTTCTACTTTTTTATATTTGCTGAGATGTTCTTTGTGAACTAGAATAATGTCTGTTTTGAAGAAGGAACCACATGCTGCTGAGAACAAGGCAATTCAGCCCATTTGAGGTGGAATATTCTAGAGATATCTGTTAAGTCCATTTGTTTTATGGAGTTGCTTAGGCTGGAATCTCTTCATTTTATTTGTTCATTCATTTATTTATTTATTCACTTATTTTGATGATCTACTTTTGGTGATAGAGGAGTATTAGAGTCTTCCTGTATTATTATGTTGGGGTCTGTAAGTGGTTTTATGTCCTGTAGTATATTTTCCACAAACTTGGGAACATTTGTGTTTGGATCACAGAGATTTTCTATGGTTAAATCTTCCTGATATATTGTTCCCTTTGCTATGATATAGTGCCATTCCTTATCTCTTAAGATTAGTCTTTGATTGTAATCTATTTTGTCAGATTTAAAGATTGCAATACCAGCTTGCTTTTTTGGGCCATAAGCCTGGTAGATTTTTTTCCACCCTTAATCTGTGGATATCTTTGGCTGTGAGATGGGACCCCTATAACCAGCATATTGTTGGATTTTTCTTTTTGATCCAATATGCTAATCTGTTTCATAATCGGACACAGGATTAGGATAGTTATTTGGTTTTGGGTCATAGTCATCATGTTTTATTGAGTTTTGTGTTATCTTGGTTATCCTTTGGTAGCATGTACTTTTATTGAATTTCCTCTGTTCAAGTATTTTGAGGATATTTTATTTATCTTTTATCTGAAGTTTATCTTCAAGAAGGATTGGTAATGTTGGTTTTCTGTTCATGAATGCTGCAAGTTTGATCTTAGTAAAATGTTCTTATTTCCCCCTTGAATTTGATGTTGAGTTTTGCTGGGTATAGTATTCTTAACTGTAGTTTATGGTCTCTCGGAGATTGACAGATCTCCTTCCGTATTCTTTCTTATATGATTTGAGCTGAAAAGTCAGACATGATCCTTATTGATTTGCCTCTGAATGTGATTTAGTGTTTCTTAGCAGATTTTAATATTCTTTAATTGATTTTCCTGTTGTCCATTTGAATATGATGTGTCTCAGTGAGCTTCTTATTTGATTAGGCCTATTGGGTGTCCTATAAGCTTCTTGGATGAGCATTTCTGACTATTCCAATATGAGAAAAATTTTCTTTAACTATTTCTTTAAGAGTATTCTTTGTGCCATTTGTTTGTGTTTCAATTTATGCTTGTATCCCAGTTACTCTTAGATTGCTTCTTCTGATTTTATCCCAGGCATTTTGAAAATTCTGCTCATGCTATGTGAGTGTTTTTCTTTATTGTCATCCATGTGCTCAAGTTTACTCAGCCTATCCTTATTGTCAAAAGTTCTTTCTTAAATAGCTGTGGTTCTGTTTTCTATAGAAGTTAGTTTATTTTTAAATTCTTACATCATTCCTCTGATGTGATTGACTGAAGATTTAAGCTCTGGTACTACATTTTTCAGGATGTCTATTTCTTCTATAACAGTTTTTAATGTCTTGAATTTTATCACTTCTTCCTTCATTAAATCTTCTTTTAGTCCATTGTTCCTTTTAGTGACCAGATCATTGATAACTTTTTTCTAGGCTTTCATTTCTCTCCTTATCAATAGGCTCCTTGGTATGGGAGTTGTGAGTTTGATGTGAACCATTTCTAGTTTGATTCCTCATTTTCTATGAATTGAAGATCCTTGGGGGCCCATGCAGCTGTTGGATGGGTTGTCTCAGCTCCAGGTGGAGGTCCTGAGGGGTGGGTGTCCTGGACGCACTTGGGGTCCAAGCAGCTGCTGGGTGGGTTGGCTCAACTCTGGTTGGGGTCCTTGAGGTTGGGTGTCCTGGGAGTGCCTACCAGCTTAGGACCAGAAGCCTAGAGTCCCATGTGACTTCTAGACATGTCATCTCAGCTTGGGTGAGGATTGTGTGGAGTGGGTGTCCTCTACACAATGCGATCCCAAGCAGCTGCTAAGAAGGTCTGATTTTGAAAATTTTTATCATAAAGAAGTAATAAATGTTTGAGGAGATCAATATATTAAACATTTTCCAATAGATACATGTATCAAATATTACCTGAGTGAATGTGTGTATTCATGTTCTTTTCAGGGGTATCAGAGGTTTATATCATCACTACTAGTAGCTGAGATTGCAAATTACCCTGAAGCAGAAGGGAGAGTAAATGTAAATGCTCCTATACATATTTGAATTTTTCAAGCCACTGTCTTTTGCCAGATCTCACCAACCATGGTTTGCCCTTTAGATTCAGATCCCTCCTACTGCCCACCCTCCCAATATTCAAATCTTCCCTTTTCACCAGACCCTCACCCATCCACTCCACTTTTAGGTTACATTGTCCTCTAGAGACTTCAGGACACAGTGCAGAACAGATAAAAATCAATAATAACTCACATGAGCAAATGTATAGCTTTCTCCACTAATACTAGAAAATGTCATTGAAAATAAATATACCACCTAGAAAAAGCACATAATATATCCCTTGAAGGAACATCAGCAGTAGAATAGGGAAATGCGAACACTTTATTGAACCCATAATTTTCTTCACTAGTTTGCCAGGCAATTTACAATCTGAAAGAGAGTAATAATTGGTAGTAACTTCCTGGTAGAAGTCATGTGAATGCACTTGTATCTGATTGGCTAGAGGCCCCCATACTGCTTTATCTTAGTTCTGTCCTGGTTCTGTGACCTGTGGTAGAAAACATACCAGCACATCCATTGACTGTTTACCCTAGTTGGTCTTTCATGTATGCCCCCAATAGTATTGCCTCTGTTGACCTCCTTTTTTTTGAAAGTCTCCTTCACATTCTTCTTAGTGAGATACCTACAAATATGCTTCTTCAAAGAAAGAAACCCCTCTAGAAAGAAAGAGTGCATTTTCTATTTGAAGTTGATGGTGTATCATTGATAGATGACAAAAAGAAAACTGAACTCCTCAACTCCTATTTTGCCTTTGCCCTCATGGTCAAGGGAAAAGATATTCTGAGTCAAATGAGTAGAACAAGCACTGGTATGTAGTAACTAAAGCTCAAGTTAAGAGGAGAGGTTGTAAGGACTCATCTATGGGCTATAAATAAGTTCAGATCTCTTGACCTGAGTACCATATTTCAGGTTACTGAACAAAGTTTAACTTGAGGTTGAATAACTCCAGTGGATCATTAGAGAACTGTGCACAAAGTGAAGGTTGCTGGAAAACCAGAGATGGTAAATGTGATATCCATTTTTACAAGGGGTAAATTGTACCTAGTGCAGACTAAAATTCCAGGCAGGACCCAATGTTGTAAGGAAAGTATGAGAGCAACACTAGTACAGAGGTTGGTGGTCTTTATTACAGCATGGATATTTTTCCTCCAAAATAGGCATATGTATACAAAAAAAAAAAACTGCATACACTCTCAGGAAGTTTATAGATCCCCTTAATTTTATTCATAATTTGACTAATGAGTTCATTAAGTAAAACCATATCCATTTAAAGTCATTTCTTTTTTAGTAAGGCTTCTAACTGATAGATTTATAAATATGATCACTTATATATACATATATATTTACTTAATACATTTTGTTAAACTCATCACATTTCTGTGCACAAGATGACAAAGAAAAGTGAATTAGCTGTTAGTAAAATGAGCTTGTGATCTCTTTAACAAATATTTTCTAAGTACCATTAGGTGTCAATTACGTGTACTAGGGATAAAGTGATGTAAAAACAGGACACATCCTAATGTTTGAAGGTCTTGTGGCCTAGTGGGGAATTCAGACAACTGGCAAGTAAACAAAATAATTTCAGATAGTGATCAGCGATACAAAGTGATTAAATAAACATGAAAAATTCAAAAAGAGGCATGTGTATGACAGTCTCTCCTAAGAGGTTGTACTTGATCCAAGACCTGAAGCTGGGGAATATTCCATTTGAGACCTAAAGTTTCTCATAGGTAAAGAAGAACAGGATAAAGGAGAGTTGAAGACTGAAAGAAAAAAAGGAATGAAGATCTGAAGTGTAACAATCTTGGTTTATTCAAGGAACATGGTAGCCTTTGGTCAAAGACTAGATCATTTAGTGCCTTCCGACATGGAAAGGATTACGAATTTCATTCTAAGTGAAATGGAAAGGAATTTAAGGAGTTTAAGCAGAAAAGTGATATATGTGATACATACTGGCCTAAATGTTGAAAGCAGATAATTCTGGGCAAGAGGAGCAGGTGACAGAGGAGCAGTTAAGGCAGCTCAAAGTAGGGCAATAACCAGGGAGATGGGCAGAAGAAAATCTCCCCGTAACACATTTGGAGAATTTGTTGATAGGTTAGATATGGAAAAGAGAAGTAATTAAAGACATTCTCAGATTGTTGTCTTGAGCACTAGGTAGAATAATAAACCTATTTATGGATATAGAGAAGACTGGGAAAGGAACAGGAATGGAGAAGGGACACAACCAGAGTTAAAAGACTTTTGATATTAAGTAGTCCTTATTAAATAATAGGAGTACCCCATTAAAAAGTTTCAAGTAATGAGGTAAATGACAATACCCTTGGCCTTGTCTTGCACATTTTTTAAATTAATTGCATGACTTAAAGTAGAAAAAGAATATTTTTAAACCTATAAATAAAAATAATTTAAGATAGAATTGTGTTGAAAGTGTGTGCCAGATATAATAAAATTAACTTGCAAAGAAAAATATAATCCTTCTCCTGGGTCCAAAATCTATATATTTAAGTATAGATTGAGAGGGATATGGCTTGTAGGAGCCTGTAAAAAAATAGTGTTTGAGTTTTGGTTAAATATAAATTTAAATTCCAAATATTCTGTAAATAAAGGACTGGGCAAATTGGCATATAACCAGCATTAAGTCAAAGGTATTTTGTTGTCATTCTTACCATTTTTTAAAAAAAGTAATAAAGCCAATATATAATGTCTGTCAAAGTAACAAAAATAGGTTAAGACAAATTAACAGAAATAGGGTATCTACAATATGGGAAGTAATAATTCAATTTCATTCTATTCTAATAAAATGACATGTATATTATTATGTTTAACTATGTGATGGTTATAGACAAGTTTTCCTAGTGAAGATAGTAAAGGGACTAACAATTCATGCAAAGGATATAAAAAAGTGAGGATGTTTGGACAAGAATGAAGGAGGACCACAGGAGATATGCGAAGGGTTTTCATATTCTAAGAAAGCAGGACTTTGAGCTGGAGAGGTGGCTCAGCGATTATGGCGCTTGCTTCATGTGTGCTAGTATGCAGGTTTGAACCCCAGCACCACATACACAACAAAGTGCCAGAGCAACGAAAGTCACATGAAAAACTAAATAAAATTGATTTTCTCTCTCTCTCTCTCTCTCTCTCTCTCTCACTCACTATCCCTCTCTCTTAAAAAAATAAAAAGCAGCCTTTTGCTGCATATTCTCAGGGAACAGAAGGACAGCCGTACAAAAATACTCAAAGAACTAGTTAATAATCTGAGCTTTCCCATGAAAGAACAGGCTGCAGGAGGGGAGAGTTTATAACATCAGGGGTATTTATAAATTGGTGGTTTTCATCACAGAGGACCAATACTAGATAACTGTGACCATACAGAGACTTGTCTGCTTGCTGTTCACACTTAACTTATACATGCAAATATATAATGATAGATATTCTTTCTTTTTTTTTCTCTTGATGAAAAGAAGCAAAATAGAAAGTATCAGTGGCCGCTTTAATTTGAGACTGTCAGAGAGGATGAACATGCACTCCGGCTCAGTAACTGCTAAATATTTACCAAAATGGTAATATATGGAATCCTCGCCTAGGACCAGAACTATGGCATATAAAATGTTGCATTAAGGCTGGCCAAGCCCTTAAACTCCTATTGAGAAGTAGCCAGTTCATGATTTGGTCTTCCTTATACACACGGCTTAGTGTCTACTCTCTCATTTCTACTTAACAAGCCATTACTATAAGATATGGTTTGCAGTGTTTTATTTATTTCATAGAAAGTCATTAAGAAATCAAGGTCGCAGGTGAAGTCATTATTGAAACAAAGAATCAACTTTAATACATGGTTATAAAGCCACAAACCAAAACCAGGTATCAATTACCCATTTTCCAGCAGAATGGGAAATTGAACAGCTGTGTGAATGACCTCTAAATTCTAGACTTGCATATCTCAATGACTATATAACATCTCTACTCCAATGTTTCAGAGTTTCCAAATATAGCATATCCAAAAATGTTTCTTGATTTATATTTCTAAATCCTTTCATATATCCAGCCTCCCCACATTAGGAAATTGCATCTCTATCCACCAGTCACTCAAGCCAATTCATCCTTGAGGACGTTCTTTTCCTTTCTTTCTCTTCTGTAAGAGTAGTCAAGTCTTCCTTCACAATATAGATGATATCATTTCACTCCTTCTGGTCTTTTTGCCCATTACCCTGGTCAAGGTCAAGATCACCATCATAGTTTTCCTGGTCTCCCATGGCAGCCCCTACCAGTTTCCTAGTTGCAACTTTAACACAATCCTATCCTTTATTTTCAGAAAGCAGCCAGAGATACTAATTTAAGATTTAAATTATATTGTATCATTTCTCAGATTAAATTCTTCAACTGTTTATCATAGTCACTTAGAAAATTAACTGCTTCCCATGGCCATCAAGACCTCAATTGATGGCTTATGGTTTTGTTTTGCTATGCTGGGAATCCAACACTGGGCCTTACGCTAGCTGGGCAAGTGCTGTACCATGGAGCTCCATTCCCACCCACAGGCCTCAAATGATGTGACATCTACCCATCTATCCATATGTATCTCATATTCCTTATCCTTCTCTCATCATACACCACTCGTCTTTCAGGTCTTTGAAAACATCAAATGCTTCCCCATCCTAATTCTTCCAGGTAGTCTGTTTCTTCTGCCTAGAATATTCTGTCCCCATCTTTTCTCTTGACTGCCTCCTTCTCAACTCTCAGGTTTCACCTTAAATTTACCCTCTATAGGGAGCCTTCCCTGAAACCCTCTCTAAAGCAGATTCTGTCTATGCTTCTTTTTCATCTTGGTCCATTATTTATAGCTTCACTTCAGTTATTTCATTCCTAGAATTTGCCATAATTTTTAAGTATTTTACTTATATTTTGTGTTGTTTTTTGTCCCAGACTGTAAGCTCCAAAGGACAAGGGCATACGTTTTGTTTACTGTACACAGGACAGGGAAATGCAGCATAACAGGACATAAGCTCTGAAGCAGGTCTACCTGATCCACATTCTGCTTAGTTAATTTGTAGCTTTATTACCGTGCCCTTTCTGATTTTAATGACTTCTTATATGAAATAAGCTTTTAAGTAACAATGGATATAAAATGCTTAGCATATAGTAAGCATACAATAGATGTTAGTTATTATTTTAGTGCCTATCATATTGAAGTGCTGGATAAGTGGCAAAAGAATGACTCATTTAAACAGTGGTCTTTGCAAGAAATGTCAAAACCAACTGGAGATACTCCATCAGATGAAAAAATGATCCTTATCTAAAATTGATTTATAACCTCACATAAATTACCATTGTTGTTCATTATCTATTCATTCATTCTAGGTTGACATCCCTTGACCTTTCTAACTATCCATCACTTTCTTTAATCCTTCAAAGGACCACTCAGAACCTTTATCTTATAGTACATCAAAATAATAAAAATAGTTTAAGGACCATGAATATTCAGTTTCCCTCAACTCCACTTCTATATTTAGCTCTGACTTTATCTCTTTTTGCAGCAATTCTTAAATAGAAATCTCCCCCTTTTACCAGGACCAACTCTTCCCATGTTTCTCAGTCCCATACTTTCATGCAGCCTCTGGATTCAACCCGATTTTTTCACCTTCTCACTCAACCTCTACCTCTATCCTCAGTCCTTGCTCTCAGTCTATAAGCATGCCAAGGCCTTATCCAGCATTTGAATCAAACTTTCCAGCATATTTAACTTCCTTTTATGACCATATTTTTTGTCCATACTCAATGTTTATTTCTTTCCATTCATTCTTTGCCACTCTCATAAAAGCACTAGCTTTTTTCCAATAATGTCATGCATTTCCGTCCATGGCCTTGCTGTTCTTCCTGTATGATCTTTTTACTAACTATACTTCTCTATTAATAAGTCAGATGCTTTCTGAAATTTTATTTAGCCTACATTGTTCTTTTTTTCCCTAGAATAATGAGTCACATTTTCCCTCTGTCTCTAATAGCATTACATATTTTCTTTTTTTTTTCAATTTTTTAAGAGAGAGGGAGACAGTGTGTGTGTGTGTGTGTGTGTGTGTGTGTGTGTGTGAGAGAGAGAGAGAGAGAGAGAGAAAGAGAATTGATTTTATTTAGTTTTTCATTTGGCTTTCGTTGCTCCAACACTTTGTTATGTACATGGTGCTGGGGTATGAACACGCGTCCTTGTGCATGCGAGGCAAACATCAAAACCACTGAGCCACTGCTCCAACCCCGCATTACATATATCTCTAATATATTTAAAATACTTTTTAGAACAATGTAGATACGTTGGTACGTACACAGGTATATATTCCATCTTCTAGCTTTTGAATTCATTAAAATTCCTTAAAGGCAATGCATATATTTTAATCATATTTATTTAATAATTTAGTGCTCACAGTGCTTCTTTTAGTACTTAATAATGTTTTTGACTTGCTAAGCACTTTAACTTTAATCCTATGTATTAAGAGGAAAAAATGTGTTATGCATTTATGAATGAGTAAGTTGAATCTTAAAGTTGTCTGTTTACCTGTCTAGTACACCAGCTATCCTTCTTCACTCTCATATTGTATTTCCTTCAAGAAGATTCCAGAAGAGGAGGGAGAGAGGAAGAGGTCCAGTTTTAACATAAGCCTGGGAGTATAATCTCAACCTTTGAAACTCCTACACCAACAGTTGTGCTTCTTTTACTACCTATTTTCAGCCTCCAATATGTTTTTTTTAATTAGCTTGAAGCTAAATGCTATTAAGAGCAACAGGTAAGATTATTGAACTCTCATTGAACTCTCAGGTTTTTGTTTATGATTTAATTTATTCTGTAACCTTCACAGACCATGGTTACTAAGATTCTTTGCTTTGGAAGAAATTAGCAAGGAAAACTCAAGTCATAGTCTTAGCTTTACAATGTTGAGAGACAGGGTTTCATGGAGGGAAATACAAACATTAATAAATATGCACATATCCAAATAAACTAAACAACACAACTTTCTTTTATCTATTAAATCTTTCATAATTTAGGGATGTCTGGCTCTTGCTTGACCTAAATGAGTGGCAATAGGCAAGACAGCAAGAAAAGGTGAGCCAAAATGAGCAAATAAAATGGATGCTAAGGTAGAATTTGTGAGAGAAATAAAAATAATCAATTGAGTGGACACAAAGAACCAAAGGAAGAAATGTTCTCTTACCTAAAATAACAATATTTTAATTCCATAGCTTCAGTAGCATTAACATTAAAACTACCAGATTATGTAATATGTACTTGAAAATAATAAAGCATACAGCTACAAATCACTCAATATTGTTATCTTTGCTCATTTCTAGAATTTCAGACACCAGGATGGAATGAGGAATGTAAGAAGTAGAAGACTTCACTTAATATAAAATAAACAAGTAAATAACCCATTGTACCTGAATTTTTTATAAGAAGCTTATATTACCTTAACATGCAGATTTATTCTAAAATTTAGTAATTGCCCAATACAGACAATTTCCAACTAATGAGGGGAATTTTTAGAGCTTATCTCTGTTCTTAGAGGTTATAATTAACAATAGAACTACAAAAGTAAAGAATACAAAGTTCAGTTGACCTGGCTCAGAACAGAAAACTAACTTAAAGAGTCACTCAATATCATAATATATGTATCATTAAGGTTAGAAAGAATTACAATTTATTGAAGAAAAAGATGTGTTGAATAAGTTAACCAAAGAATAGCCAAAAATATTTGTGACAAGCCGCTTGGTTTATGTTGTTCTGAAACCTTCCCAGATGACTGCTGCCAAGAATCTTCACTTTGGAAGGAAGACAGGGCTCTTTCATTGGTTCCCCTGAAGGAATTACTCCCTGCCTGGCCCCAACAGTACTCGAGAGCTCAGTGGCGGTAGCTAAACTAGGAGAGAGGAAAGCAAAGCATCTGGTTCCAACAGAGGAACAAAAAAAGAAGGGATTCACTATGCAACAGAGTTACTGCTCTCCTACTGTGTGCCAGGCTGAACATATATGATAATGTTAAAAGGAACAGAGAACAAGCAATATAACTGCGGTACCATGAATCCTCATGTCAGAAGACAAACAGTCAAACCAAAGTACAAATTAAACAAATAGTATACTATTCAGAAAAATATTCTGAGCACATTTCTAAAAATGAAAACCAAATAGTTCAACTTGATAACTAATGCCATGTTATGTACATATTTCCATGAAAGTTATCAAAGACTAGTTGTCTTTTTCCCTGCTTAATTGAAATAAAATTACACTAATGAATAAAAGGATGCTATTATGATTTTGGCTGTCATTCAGCATCAAATCAGGAAAACATGCTGGCAGTCCATTCTGAATGATGATTTGGCAGGAGCTAGACTTCATGAGGTTACCTTATCACTATACAGCTTCTTGCAGGACAAGAATATAAAACTGTGCTTTTCAACACTTTAGACATTGTGATTCTTAGGTTTCAAAGCTCTAGATACAGACCACAAAAGAATCATCATTAAATTAAAAAAAAATGTTAAGCCTCCTTGCATGCATTACAGGTAAAATCTAAATCAGCTCTCCAGATCATAGCAATGCCAGTTTCTTGGCTTTGAGATTGCTACAGTTCTGCGAAGGGTCAACTACCATTTGGGAAAGTTCGGGAAGGATACTTGGGCCTTCTTTATGTATTTATTTGCAACCACCTGTGAATCTGAAATTATTTCAGAAGAAAAAGAAAATAGTCTCTAACCCATATTTTCTTTTTTTTCCAAGAACAAATGTATATTTACATAGTTAGCCAAGGCTGATGCCATGTTATGGTATCCCCCCTTGGATTCCCCATGGTTCTATATTTCCCCCAAAAGAACCCCTGTGTTAAATGGACTTCTTGCAGAGGTCAGAGATCTCTTTCTGAGTTGATTCTCCCATACTCCCTCCCTTCAGTTTCCTAGATATCCTTCCTAATCCCTCTCCCCTGGCTGCCCCCCTCCCTATATCTCCAGGTATCCTGGGCAGGGTTCCCCCTGTTTGTGTAAAAATTCACACGTTTTGAGGTTGTCATTAGCTTAGCTATCTAACATACTGTTTCCGGTTGTATTCTAGCTTCCACAAATGAAAGAAGACATTCAGTCCTTGAGTCTCTGAGATTAGGATACTTCACTTAGCATAATTTTTTCCATCTCTATCCATTTGGCTTCAAAAGCCACAATATTGCAAGGCCCCAAGTTTGGTCCTCAGCTCTGAACCATTTTCTCTAATGGCCGAGTAGTATTTCATTGTATATATGTACCAAAGTTTTTGAATCCACTCATCAGGTGAGAGGCATCTGGGTTGGTTCCATAGTCTAGCTATACTAAATTGAGCTGCTATAAACACTGATGAAGCTATATCTCTATAATATACTAATTCTAACTCTTTTGGGAAAATACCCAGAAGTGGGATAGCTGGATCATAAGGTGGTTCCAGCCCTAATTTTTTGAGGAGTCTCCACACTGCTTTCCAGAATGGCTGAACCAGTTTGCAGTCCCACCAGCAATGTGACAGTGTTCCTCTTTTCCCACAGCCTCTCCAACATCTGTTTTTATTCATATTCTTCATTTTTGCTACTCTAACAGGAGTAAGGTGGAATTTCATTGAAGTTTTGATTTGCATTTCTCTTATAGCTAATGATGTAGAGCATTTTCTCATATGTTTACGGGCTTTCTGGACTTCCTCTGGTGAGAAGTTTCTTCTGAGATCCGTAGTCCATTTATTGATTAGATTATTTGTGATTTTGGTGTTTAGTTTTTTTACTTCTTTATATATACTGGATATTAGCCCTCTGTCCGAGGTGTATCAGGCAAAGATTTTCTCCCATTCTGTTGGATCTCTCTTGACACTCTTGATTAATTCTTTAGCTATGCAAAAGCTTTTTAGTTTAATTGCATCCCATTCATTTATTCTTGACTTTACTGCTTGCACCATGGGAGTTTTGTTAACGAAGGCACCACCAACTCCTATGTCCTGTAGTGTTGACCCTACTTCTTTTTCAAGTAAATTTAAAGTTGTTTGCTTAATATCCAGATCTTTGAACCATTTTGATTTAATTTTTGTGTAGGGAGAAAGGTAAGGATCCAGCTTCAGTTGTCTACACATGGCTGTCCAATTTGTCCAACACCATTTGTTGAATAGGCTTTCTTCCACACTATGCTTTTGCCCCCTTTATCAAATATCAAATAGTTAAAGATATAGGGGTTCATCACAGAATCTTCTATTCTATTCCATTGGTCTTCAGTTCTGTTTTGATACCAATACCATGCTGTTTTTGTTACTATGGCCCTGTAGTATAATTTCAGGTCAGCAATTGAGATACCCCCTGCTTCTTCCTTCCTGTAGAGTAATATTTTGGCTAATCTGGGTCTTCTGTTATTCTATATGAACTTAAGAATTGCTTTTTCTAAATTGATGAAGAATGATATTGGTATCTTGATGGGGATTGCATTAAATCTGTATAGTGCTTTGGGTAGAATGACCATTTTTATTATATTAATTCTGCCTAACTATGAGCATGGAATGTTTTTCCATCTACTCAGGTCTTCTGCAATTTCTTTTTTTAGTGTTTGATAGTTTTTGTTGTAGAGGTCTTTAATATCTTTTGTAAGGTTGATGCCCAAATATTTTATATTTTTGGAGGAGATAGTGAATGGGAGAGATTTCCTGATTTCTTCTTCCATGAACTTGTTGCCAGAGTAAAGGAAAGCTAGTGATTTATTGGTGTTCATCTTATAGCCAGCCACTTTGCTGAAATTGCCTATTAGCTCTAGAAGTTTTCTGGTTGAGCTTATTGGGTCTTCTAGGTATAGAATCATGTTATCAGCAAATAGAGACAACTTAACTTCCTCTTTTCCTATATGAATTCCTTTGATTTCCTTTTCTTGCTTGATAGCTCAGGCAAGGCTTTCAAGGACTATTTTGAACAAGACTGGTGAAAGTGGACAGCCTTGTCTTGTTCCTGAATTCAGTGGAAATGCATTCAGTCTTTCTCCATTGAGCATAATGTTGGCTAAGGGTCTGTCATAAATGGATCTAACATAAGTTAAAGTATCTTCCCTTGATCTCTATCTTCTCCAGAGTTTTGAGCATAAAGTAGTGTTGAATTTTATCAAAGGCCTTTTCTGCATCAATCGAGATAATTGTATGATTTTTATTTTTAATTTTGTTTAGGTGGTGGATTACATTTATTGATTTGCATATGTTGAACCAGGCTTGTTTTCCTGGAATGAAGTCCACTTGATCATGATGTCCACTTGATCTTTTTAATGTACTTTTGTATCTGATTAGCTAGAATTTTATTATGAATTTTTGCATCTATGTTCATCAGGGAAATTGGTCTGTAGTTTTCTTTTCTTGGCATGTCTGTTGGATTTTGGTATCAGTGTAATATTTGCTTCGTAAAAAGTGTTTAGGAGTGCTCCCACCCTATCAATTTCATGGAGGAGCTTATATAGGATCGTTGTTAACTCTTTTGTGAAAATTTGGTAGAATTTGGCCATATATCCATCCGGTCCTGGGCTTTTCTTTTTTGGAAGAGCTTTGATTGCTGCTTCAATTTCACTATCTGAGATAGGTTGGTTTAGAGTTTCAATATCCTCCTGTGTTAATGTGGGGATGTTGTATGTGTCTAAGTACCTGTCCATGTCCTCCAGATTATCAAACTTGGCAGAGTATAAATTTTCAAAATAGGTTCTGATAATCTTCTGGATTTTTATCGAGTCTGTGGTGATATTTCTGTTTTCATCTTTGATTTTGCTGATTTGCTTCACTTTATTCTATCTTTTGGTGAGGTTGGCAAGAGGTCTGTCAAACCTGTTTATTTTTTCAAAGAACCAACTCTTTGTTTTGTTGATAATTTGTATTGTTTTCTTGTTCTCAATTTCATTTATTTTAGCTCTGATTTTAGTTATTTCCTGTCTTCTATTAGCTTTGGAATTGGATTGTTCCTCTTTTTGCAGGTGTTTGAATTTGTAACACAAGGCTATTTAGTTGGGATCTTTCTAGATTTTTGATGTGTGCTCTCAGTGCTATAAATTTACCTCTTAAGAATGCCTTCATACTATCCCAGAGATTTTGGTATTTTTTTTCCTCATTCTCATTCACTTCCAAGAATTTCTTGATTTCTGCTCTCATTGCCTCTTTTATCCATCCTTGGTTTAAGAGGGAGTTATTCAATTTCCAAGTATTTGAGTAATTTCTGTTGTTTCTTTGGTTGTTGATTGCTAAGATCATAGTATTGTGGTCTGACAGGATACATGGGACTATATTAGCTTTTTTGTATTTGTTAAGTTTACCTCAGTGAACTAGGATGTGGTCTATTTTAGAAAAGGATCTATGAGCAACTAAGAAGAAGGTAAATTCAGCTGAGTTAGGATGGAATATTCTGTAGATGTCTCTTAAGCCTGATTGATTAATAGAGTTGTTCAGATTGGAGATATATTTATTGATTTTTTTGTTTTGATGATCTATCTAGTGTTGATAATGGTATATTAAAGTCCCCTAGTATTATTGTGTTGAGATCAATGAGGGGATTAATGTCTTTAAGTATTTTTCCATATATTTGGGGGGATTGTAATTGGGGGCATGAATGTTAATTATCATTATATCTTTTTTTTTTTAAAGAGAGAGGGACAGTGAGAGAGACAGAGAAAGAGAGAAACAACTTTATTTAGTTCTTCACGTGGCTTTAGTTGCTCCAACACTCAGCTGTGTACGTGGTGCTGGGGTTTGAACCCGGGTCCTCTTGCTTGCCAGGCAAGCGCCGAAACCGCTGAGCCACCGCTCCAGCCCCTCATTATATCTTCTTGATGAACTCTCCCTTTTAGTATGATGAAGTGTCCCTCTTTGACCTTTCAGACTAGTTTTCGTTGCAAATTAATTTTATCAGATATTAGGATTGCCATGCCAGCTTGCTTTTTTGGGCCACAGGCCTGGTAGACATTTTTCCATCCCTTCACTTTCAGTCTGTGTCTATTTTTGAGTGTTAAGTGTGTCTCCTGTAGACAACATAATGTTGGATTTTGTTTTTTGATCCAGTGAGCCAATCTGTGTCTTTTAATTGGGCCATTGAGACCATTCACATTCAGAGTTAGAATAGATATGGAAAACTGAGTCTCATACTTTGCAACTATTACAGAGTTTTGAGTTGTTTTGGAAGTCATTTTGTGTGTAATGTGGTTATTGACTCGCTCTTGTTTAAGGGTTAGGGTATTGTTAGCATTTTCTTCTGAATGAAGAATATCCTTGAGAATATTCTGTATCACAGGATTTGTGTTTATGTATCTTGCTAACTTGAGTTTATCATTGAAGTATTTAATTTTCCCATCACATTTAAAGCTGAGTTTTGCAGGGTATATTATTTTTGGCTAAAAAATTGTTATCTTTCAAGGCTTGAAAAATATTATTCCAAGCTCTTCTGACTTTCCTTGTTTGATCTGAAAAATCTATAGTGATCCTAATTGGTTTGCCTCTGAATGTGATTTGGGGTTTTTCTCTAGCTTCTTTTAGAATTCTCTCTTTAATTTCTCTGTTATTCATTTTGAATATTATAGGTCTCAATGAATTTCTCATTTGATTAAGCTGGTTTGGTATTCTACAAGCACCTTGGATGTGATATTCTGGGTCAATTCTAATGTGAGGGAAGTTCTCCTTTATAATTTGCTTAAAAGATTCTTAACACCTCTTCTTTGCTGTTCAGAGTTTTCATCCATTCCAATGACTCTTGGATTATTTCTCCTCATCTCGTCAAATATTATTTGGAAGTTCTGGTTATGTATTGTAAGTTTCTTCTTTTGTCTGCCCTCCTTAAACTCAACATTGCTTAGCCTATCTTCATTATCTGATGTATGTTCTTCAAAAACAGGAGTTCTATTTTCAGTGGAATTTACTCTGGTGTTAGTATCTTCCAGTGAAGATTTGATTTCATTGACAGTGTTTTTCAATTCTGATAGCTCTGCTACATCTCTTTTCAGGGTGTCTAATTCTTTATAAAGATGATCTTTCATCTCATGGAATTTCTCCTTTATTTCCTTATAAACGTTGTCTCTCATCACTTGAAGTTGTTCTCTGATCTCTTTCTTTAATTCTTCTTTCAATTCTTTGATTGAGTTACTAATCATAATGTTGATACAATGTCTTTGGTTTTCATGTAGGGTCCAGCTATGGGATCCTTGGGTGGAGAGCTGTGGGGTTAAGAAGGAGAGTTATTTCCCCTTTTCCTCATTTTCAGAAACAGAGGGTGTATCTTGAAGACTAACTGTATTACTCTTTTAGGGGTAATTAGAGCTTCTTACGGTTTTGCTTCTTTGGGATGGGGTGCTATTTGGGCAGCTCAGACCTATAGCTGCCAGTCCAATCAGTGAGGAATTGAGAGCCTATAGGTGCATATAATAGATAGTTTCAACTAAAACAGTCATGATGATGATTAGCACCTATAGGAGCAGTTTTCTTTGAGAGAGCTCTCACTACATGTTATGATAGCAAGCAAATATCCATTTTGAAGAATGCCCCTTTCTTCAGTTAGCAGGGCCTCTGTGAGTGGGGAGAAGAAATGACTAGAAAGCCAAGGAAGTGATTTGGGGAGGTAGATTAGAACTTCTGACTTAGAATAAAGAGGAACAAGAGTTTAGGGCAGTGTCACTTATTCAGTTAGGAATAAGGAAAACATAGAAATGGGATGTGGGTGGGGTAAAGACTTTGGGTGAGGATGAGAGAACAGCATATATTTTAAGAATTGCCAGAGTACAAGAGAAGAAGAGGTTAGTATGGGGCGTGGTTCTCTTCAACCAAAGGAGACTGAGGCATTTTGCTATCATGAAGTGTTTTCCTTTTTGGACCCCAATGCTATAGAGACAGCAAGTGAGTTCAAGAAGACAGAGAGACAGTAGAAGCCAACCACCAATACATACACACACTAAAATATGTACATCCACGAACACCAAATTCAGTATTAACAATAAAGCAAAAAGGATTAAAAAATTGAAGCAAAAATATTAAAAAGTTAAAAGTTAAACAAATTAAAAATACTAGATGGCAGCAGGATCCTCATTTAAAAAAAAAAAAAACTAGTTGAGAAAGTTCTGATTTTTTGCCCTCTAGGTCATGTGTACCATGGGGGAGTGTGTTCATATCTACCATCTAGCTGGGTACTCTTTCCAGTTGAGCTTGTTGGGGGAGATGCAGTTTGGTAATCTCTGGTGGCCTGGGTTTTCCTAGAGGATCTCCACAAAATTTTCTGTTGCAGAATGGTAGAAGAGCCTGCCCTCTCCCACTTCTTGTGAGAATAGAGTTCAGCACCCCCTGAGAGATGTGCTCCTCCTGAGTTGATTATTTTCTGCCTGGCCAAACTCCTGATCTTCTTAAGCCGGGGACCTAGAAGCTGTAGGCAGTCTTGTAGATCCTAGCGTAGATGTGTGGGACTCATACAAGGAGAGTGGCCAGACTGAAGCTCGCTTCCCCGGAATCATTGATGACCCACTCTGGATGTCTTATGGTCTTCAGAGGCCCCAAGAGCTGCTCTGTGGGGTTGTCAAAGTCCCAAAAAGGGAAGACATGTGTGAGGGAGGGTCCAGGCTGACTGGGCCAGTGTTTATGTGGTTCTCAGTTCCAACCAGTAGGGGGCGAAGAAATCCAGTCCCACCTGAAGAGCTCAGGACCTATGGAGACTTGGCTATGCACAGAGCTCAGAGGCTGGAGGAGAGCCCAGGCTGCCCTTTTGTTCAAAGGTTCCTGAAGGTGATGTCAGACCCTGCCATTTTAGAGTTACAGGCACCTCTTGGAGAGACTGAGGCAGGTGGCCCCCTTGGGAAGAACATGCCTTATTGTGCCAAGTTCTGTTCACAGACTCCTCCTGTTAGAGTGTGTAAGAGGGTGGGCAGGAGGCCACCACTTGTACGTTCTGTGAGCTGGAGAGGGGATTCTCAGTCACACACAGCCGTCTGGGCATATGGCCAGGTCACAGAGTGCTAAAATCTATTTTTCTGTCCATGGAGACTGAGGTCCTTAGTCTGTGTGTAAAGGATGGGTCTGGTTTCACTTTTGCTGAGTGAGTGACCAGTCTGTCCTCAGGGAAACCTCAAATGGTGGGCGGAGCTGGCGGCTGCAATGCACCCACAGCTCTAGGTTTGCTATTGCAAGCAATTAAATCACAGAGCTTGAGAGTCAGCTCTTGGAAACTGTGAGTGCAGCTAAAAAGGTGTTCCCCACTGTGGCCAAGTTAGAGTACTTGTGCCGGTTCCTCCCCTCCAGGATTTCTCCCCACACCCTGGCTGTGGACCCTATTGAGCAGCGCAGCAAACTCGTTGTTTAGATTCATTAATGCAGCACTCTTTTCCTTTGGTGTTAAAAATTGGGGGGATAATGATCCCACACACCGAGAGCCCGATCCTACCATTGAATACCGCCTCCCACTCCTGCAGCGTGAAGTATTACTCAGGAGCATCTTGGGATCACTGGTGGAGGGGTGGTCGCCATGTTCAATCCCCTCTAAGCCATATTTTATTAACTGAAATTTAAAATGCGGGTTAAATTATAAATCAAGTAATGAATCCCTTGGTTTAAGGGTTATGAATTGCATTACCTCCAGGGGTTATTTTCCATAAGCTGTCAGTCCTACTAACTTTTTTTTAGAGGTTTTTCAGTATAATAAGCATTTGGGCAGTATTCTAAGTGCTAAGAAAAACTGCACCGTTGGCAGTTGTAAGACACCTGGACCACACTTCATCTTGTTAATAGAGTTTCAGTGCAGATTCGTCTATGTTCTTATTTCATTGCAGCAATCATTTTCTTTCATTTGTTCTCCATAAAATGTTTTCATCATCAGAAAAGTGATTTTATAGCAGGTACTAAATATTTCCTCAAATCATATTTTCTTGACCACTTTTCTTTATCTTTCTGGTAAAATATTTTCTTTTGTGTAACCAAAGTTAATCTAATACGCTTGATATTGGAATGTAAAAGTATAATCACTTTTCTTTGTGTAGTGTCTTTGAATTTCTAGGTAGTTTTTCTCCTGAAATGAATATTTACTATTCTTATTGGATGGGGATGGTTTAGAGTGACACCTGTGAATACACTGGAGGATGGTACTCTAAACTCAAAGATTTAAACATATTCTGTACTTACTATCTACCATTCTGCATACAGTGGGAACTTGGGAATAGCCATATCTTTAATTTACTAACAAACTTTGAAACCATGAAACAGCCAGATGACATCAGAAGTACAAGGAAGGCTTATCAAAGCAGGAGGACATTTGTGGCTGAGAGCACAAGAAAACCTTAGATGTGGAAGAGCAGGGCACAATTAAGGACAGGCTTTCTAAAAGAATGTCAAGAGATATGTGACCTATTTTTTCAGTGACCCATTTTTTTTAAAAGGGAAGCTAATGGTATTGATATATAGTTGACTACAGCAATGTCTTCACTTTAGCCAGGACTTCCAAGCCTAGACCAAGCTCACTGTCTGGTACTTGATTATGGGATGCTCATATACACTCATTGCTGTGTTCTGGTACTGGTCACACAACAGGATGAATGGAAAAACTGTTGGGCCCACCTTAATCATGTCAAACACTAATTAGAGAGTTTTCTTTTATTCTTAGAATTTTTCATTTTTTTATGGGGGGATTGGTGACTGATAGACTACAGAAATCCTTGCTTTTCACATCAATGAAGTGGTTGCGGGGCACTTTTTAACAGGGAGATGATGAAGGGTACCAGAAGTGTTGCTGTAAGCCTCCTTCCTTGAGACAAATGGCACCACCAGCTGCTACTCCCACTCTCCTGAGATTAGAGAGAAAATGGATGGCCATTTTTATAATTGCAATGCATTTAAATCTGTTTGCAAGGGATTTATTTATATCCTACAGTCAATACATTTAGTAAACTGAGCAAAATCCTGCTTGCAATGACAACTTCTTAGGCTGCATTAAACAGCCTTGTTTCCATCTCCAGTCAATAGAGGGACCACATGCAACTCCACTGTGACTTCTGGTCTATTTGCCATTGCCTATTAATTGACTGTAGGATGAAGTCTTTCCCTTGATTGAATTTTGCTGCCGTATGCACAGTAACAAGCTGAAAGAAACATTAAAGTCTTCTTACTCAATCCTCATCTGACAATGATAGTTTCAACCAAAATATAGGTCCCCTCTTGGCAACTAAGCAAAATAAAGTCCTTCCCAAGGTGATATGGTTTGGATTTGACATGTCCCCCAATATCTCATGTTAAAGGCTTGATCCTAAATGTAGTAAGGTGCATAGGTGGAGCCTTTAGAAGTAATTGATTATAAGGATTCTGACTTCATTAATGGATTAATCTAATCTATTGATAAGTTCATAATTTGAATGGACTGCTGAGAGATAGTGGAAACCACTGGACGTGGGACCTAGTTAGGGAGTGGGACTTTAGAGACATGCCCTTGGGGATTATATCTTGTCCCTGGTCTCTTCCTCTTTCTATCATGCTCTTGTTCTCTCCTTCTTTCCCTGCCTCCCTCCTTCTCCCAGCATTCATGAGATGAACAGCTCTGGTCTCCCATGCTGCTCCTCCATGATGCTCTGTCTACAGTTCCACAGCAGTGGAGCCAGCTGATCATGGACTAAAACCTCTGAAACAATGAGCCAAAATAAATCTTCCCTCTTTTAATTTGTTTCTCTCAAGTATTTTTCATAGTGACTAAAAAACTGACTAGCACACAAGGATTTTACAGAAGAATTAACCTGTTAAAATGTCATTAAAGAAATTAATTATATAATGGCAAAATGGTGTCAAAATATGCATCTGGGATCTGAAAAATTCAACATCAGTAAACTATCTTTCTTGACCAATATCCAAATACCATTTTAGAGTCAGCAATAATAACCTTCCCATATTATAAGAAGTAAGAAAATCACAGGAAACAGTAGCAAAAAATAAACACACAGGACTATATCAAACTTGAAAGCATTTATTCACTAAATATTCCACTTTGTGTAAAGGCAACTTACCAAATGGAAGAGAATTTTTAAAACCATATAGCTGATAAAAAGATAATATTTGAACTATGTAAAGAGTATCTATAACTCAGCAACAACAACAAAAAAATAACCAGTTAAGAAATGGTCAAAGATTTGAATAGACATTTCTGCTACACAAATGACAAACCAGCAAAGGTGTTCGACATCACTAATCATTAAGTTAATGTAAATAAAAAACACAATAATAAATCACAGACATTAGGATAGCCACTATTTTAAAAAAGGAAGAAAATAAGTACTTTTGAAGATATGGAGAAAATGAAACCATTGTACATAATAGTGGTAATGTAAAATGGTGTAGCTGCTATGAAAAAACTATACAATTTCCATTTTAAAAATGTAATAAAAATAGGATCAATCTAGCAATTCTACTTCTGTATCTATATCTAAAAGAATTGAAAATAGGATCTCAAAAGAAATATTTTCATACCCATGTACATATAGCAGCATCCTTCACCAAGAGATAGAAAAAATCTAAATGTCTGTTGATAGTTGAATGCATAATGATAATGTGGTCTATCCATACAATGAAATATTATTCAGTCTTTAAAAATGACATCTTGCCATCAGCCACAACATGGATGAATCTTGAGGATATTATACAAAGTTAAATGATCCAGCCACAAAAACAAAAACAATAACAACAACAACAACAAAAGAACCAAGCACTGCATGATTCCACTTACATGTGGTCTAAGATGGTCAAATGCTCAGAAACAGAAAGTAGAGTATTGGGTGCTAGGGGCTGGTAGTGGAGATTGGTCAATGGGAATAGAGTATCGATTGTACAAGATGACAAATTTCTAGAAAGTTGCTGTACAACACTTATACAGACTTAACACTACTGTACTGTAAATGTAAACACAGTTAAGATGGTAAAGTTCATATGTTTTTACACAATAAACAAAAAAGAAAAGAGCAACTCATTGCACTATGTTTTATGTAGAGGTTTCTTACTGCCAATCATCAGCAGGGCCTGAAGAATATTTGAATTATCATTGCTGCTCATAGAGGTGTGAAAACATCCAAAATCCTTCTAGATTTTGAAGTGCACAGTTGTTTATAGCCACCACACTGTTCAACAGCATTCCAGAGCTCCTTGATCCTAACTGTAACTTAATTCCCATTATTCAGTCTTTCTCCATCCATCCCTCACCCACTCTTCCCAGCCTCGTCTCCACCATTTTACTCTCAATTTCTATGAGACCAATTATTTTAGATTCCACACGTGAGTGAGATCATGTGTTTCCTGTCTTTTTATGCCTGGTCTATTTCACTGAACATAATGATCTCCAACTCTGTCCCTATTACTGCAGATGACTGAATTTCTTTTTTTTTTTAGGATGAATACAATTCCATTGAATATGTGTATCACATTTTCTTTATCCATTCATTAGTTGATGGACACTTCAGTTGTTTTAAGTATCTTGGCTATTGTGAACAGAGCTGCAGTGAACATGGGAGTGCAGATGTCTCTCACCATACTGATTTCATTCCCTTAGAATCTCTGTCCTCTTAGGAGTGGGATTGCTGGATTATATGTTAGTTAGATTTTTAATTTTTTAGGGAGGCTCCATACTGCTTTCCATATTAGCTGTACTAATCTACATCGTAACCAAAAGTGTCAAAGGCTCCCTTCTCTTTACATCCTCACCAGAACTGGTCATCTTTACTTGTTCTGATAATAGCCATTCTTACTGCAGCTAGGTGATATCTCATTATGGTTTTAATTTGTATTTTCCTGATAATTAGTGATGTTGAGCATATTTTCATATACCTGCTAGTGATCTGTATGCACTCTTTGGATAAATGTCTATATACTCCTTTCCATTTTTATTCGGGCATTTTTTTTGTTTGAAACAGAGTTTTTGGAGTTTCTTATCTGCTCTGAATATTAATCCCTTGTCACATGCAGAGCTTGCAAATATTTTCTCCCATTCTCTAATTGCTGATTTTTTATTACATTAATAAATGATGTTCGTTTAGGTATCCTGCACATCCTGTAGTCATATCCTTTCCTGTCCTTACATTCAGTTAAGTCCTCAAGCCTTGCAGATTCTTCCTCTGCCATTTGTTCACTTTTCTTACTCTCTTTTTCTCTCTAAACAACCTAACACAGCCTTGTCATGTCTTCTCTCCCATTTTGGAAATTTCTCTTTAAAATTCTACACAATTTACCAAAACAACCATTCCAGTCCCAGTGCTGGTTATCTACATCTCTCATAACACATTGTTAAATCCTTTAATCCGTTGCATTTTGTCTTAAAATTATTTTGTCATTGAATTTTGCACTTTTGGGAGAAAGAATCCATGTCTTCTCTTCTATAAAGAACACCTAGCACAGATATGCCTATGAAAATTATTTTAAAATGTTACTGAAATTGTATTCATCTTAGAAAGTTGAAAAGAAAACATCTATTATCACAGAAATTTGAATATATTCTTCTTTAGAGTGGCCATCAACACTGCAGACGTCATAGAAAATATTTGTGAGTCTACCAGATACCTCGCAAAGGACTAATTTGTAAAAAATGAATGAAATAACCTCCAGCTTTGTACCATCTTCATAATTTCATTCTCTTATGATGGTTTATTTAGCTCCATGTATACCTGTGATTTATTCCAATCCCCAAATCAAATGTGTACTTCAACAAACACAAATATATATATATATATATATATATATATATACATACACACGCACACACACACATACATACATACAGTAGGTGATTAAGTGGCAAGAAATATTAAATCTAGTTTTGGAGATAAGGATAGATTCACTTTACCTGAAGAAGACAACTAGATTGACCCATGTGCTGAGTCAACTTATTCAATCTGAAAGCCAGTGACCCATGAGTGATTAATGGAAGAAACACATCACGGGGGTGAGGAGGAACAATACATACATTTTTAGAAATGACATTTCTACACTTATCATTAAAATAACATCAGATATAAGTTTTAATAAGAATAGGTAAATATATGAATCATTTATCCAGATAAGCAATCTGGAATTATGGGGTTATATGAATATTCATATCTCACATATTTCATCTATCTTTCATCCCTAGTTCTTATGGAGTTTGGTATAAAGAAAGTAGTTAGTAAGGATTTGATGAGACAAACATGCTTATTCTTTTATCTGTTATGCTCCTGAGTAGTGGAAAGTTACAGGTGCAATTGCTTATTCATCAAGGCAAAAGTTTTAGGAGCCTGAATGTCAACAAAATCTATTGAAAAAAAAAAAGAATTAGAGCCAACATGCCCCAAGGCAGGCCATTTCTACCTAGGCGAAGATTTCTAAGAAGATGTAAAGAGTTTGTATGGACCTCACAACATTACTGCAACATAAGTGAGAGCTAAAATTGGTTCTGTCCATGTCACCTACTATAGCTATGCACCATGCACTACAGATCTCAGCAACTTCATAAAAAGAGGCTGGGAGGAATAAAACTACACCCTACCACAAATAAGGCAAGAACACAGCATATAAACGGATGATACAGTTATAGTTTCCTCAATCCTTTTCCCACTACAAAGTCTGTTTTAGTCTTGCAACTGAAGTACAGTCCATAGAACATCAGTATCACCTGAGAACTTGCTAAACATATAGGACTGCAGGCCTTATTCAAGATATAATAAATCAGAGCTTTCATTTTTACATCATTCACAACTGATTCACTAAAGTCTTCAATGAGAAACTCTTTACATTTTATACTATATTATAGTGTTCTAGTAATAAACAATAGATAAAGCCTAGGATTGGACCATTCTTAATGAAATATTGAACCAAAACAATGCTACCAAAATACATCAATACTGGAAAATTAAAGGATATTTGATTCCTACTTTGATTCATATTTAACTCCACTATGAGCATAGCAAAGAACTGGAAAAATCAGTACTATATTAGGTGTTGCTTATTTGCAAAGCAATTCCTGAAGGAAGACTTCAACTCCCAATAAATAGTAATACATGAAGGTCTCCGTATGAGAGTTCAAAACGCATAAAAGAACACGAGTCAACAAAGACCACACTCTTACTTTCTCGTAAGCTTAAAACCTACATCAGGAAAATATCATTTCTAGTAATTGATAAAAGTACAAGCCTAGGGGCTGGAGCGGTGGCTCAGCGGTTTCGGCGCTTGCCTGGCAAGCACGAGGACCCAGGTTCAAACCCCAGCACCACGTACACAACTGAGTGTTGGAGCAACCAAGGCCATGCGAAAAAAACTAAATAAAGTTGTTTCTCTCTTTCTCTGTCTCTCTCACTGTCCCTCTGTCTTTAAAAAAAAAAAAAAAAAAAAGTACAAGCCTATCTAACTGCCCAGAAGACACTGTAAATTGATGCATGGATGGGGGAAAAACAAACTATTTCAAGAAGTTAATTATAGTCCTGTTTAGTTCTATTTTAGGAAAACAAAAAATAAGGCTGTTTCCATTCAAGATGAGAATTTCAAAGCTGATTAAACTAGTCATAATGATATGTGAACAGGTTCAATGTACCAGCTCAGAACACAAGTAGAGAAGAGACTATGGGGACAGCCTTCAGTGCAAGATAAACCTATGCCTCACATGAGGTATAAAGAAAGCTGCAGCTGAGTGTTCTCAGGAACAGATCAGAGCTCTGTGCTGACCTAAATGGGGAAGCTCTTCACTGGGGCTTTGAATTGTGTGCTTAGTCAGACCGAGAGATAGTGCTCCTTAGGACTCAGCACCTTCCTTGAGTTGGCTCTCTCTTTGAAGGCGATGCCCTGTCATGGTCACCTAGGAGCTGCAGTTATTCATTATGGATTATGTGTACACATTTTGGCAAGGCAGTATCTGTCTCTGTCCTCCCTATCAGACATCACAAGGTTAATGTGGAAAATGATCTCCAAGTGCTAATCATGTATGAAAACTGCTGCTGAGCACAAGAGGACGGAGAGCCCATGAGTAACTAAGTAAATGCATTCCTTTGCTAGAATATGCATGCAGGGAATCGATAACTGAGATGTATATCCTTGCCACTTCAGAGGAAAATGGGTGACAACTTGCTTCCTTTCGAGAACACAATCGGTATTCTTACTGCTCACGCCACATGTGTTACCTTGCTTCAGCATTTCAACCACTGTGATCTGGGGTATTCCCTCTTCTGGAAAATCAACATTTTGTTTTATTAGTGCATATTAATTATACAGAATAGTGCATTTTGTTGTGGCATATTCATGCACGTACATAATTTGATCAGTGGAACTCCCCTTCCTTCCCCTTCCTTCCTTTCTTCCTCTTCCATCCCTTTCCTCTGCCCTAATGAGCTCCCTTTTATTTTCATGAGATTCCTTTATTTGTTTCTTGTTTTATTTTCTTTAAGGGAAATTTCTTTGGACTTTGTAGGGAAATAAAGTATGGGTGGACTACTACAAAAAAGAAAGTGCCATTATGTCATATGGGGAAGACCTTTCCTTGTTTTTGCTTCTGTGACATAGTGACATTATGAGGGGATAAGATATCTTAGAAGAGTCCATAACTTTCTTTTTTTTTTTTAAAGAGAGAGAGAAAGCAAGAGAGATTTTTTTTTAGAGAGAGGGACAGTGAGAGAGACAGAGCAAGAGAGAAACAACTTTATTTAGTTTTTCACATAGCCTTAGTTGCTCCAACACTTAGTTGTGTACGTGATGCTGGGGTTCGAACCCAGGTCCTTGTGCTTGCCAGGCAAGCGCCGAAACCGCTGAGCCACCGCTCCAGCCCCCATAACTTTCTTTAACATGCCAAACTTTTCTATTTTAACCCTTTTAAGTGTTTTTTACATTTTTACTACACATACTTGGATATGCAAACATTATAATGTCCTTTACTTCTCTGTAACTAAAGGTATCTCATGAACCACTGTTCTTCACCTTTGCTAGTTAAAGGTAACTCAGTGTTTCTATGTTGAAACTCAGTCTGTTCTGAGCAGCTCCTCAGTCCATTCAGTACTCTCCCTCCCTCAGTATGTTGGGTTCCAAACAGAGGAGAGTTCAGGGGGGGAATTGTGACCCATGAGTTGCACTTACTACCTTTTTCTTTATTTATTATTTTTAATTGGCAAAGAACAATTGCAGCTATTCATGGAGTAGCATATGATATTTTGTTTCTCCAACACTTAGTTGTATATTTGGTGCTGGGGTTCGAACCCAGGTCCTCACATATGCCAGACAAGTACTCTAACCACTGAGCCAACACTGAAGCCCCCATGTGATATTTTGATATATGGATACATTATGGAATGATCATAGCCATGATCACACATACTTGTCTTACTGCCCTTTCTTAACTTATCTTCATGGTTTTTGGCTCCAGCATTGGCAGCCAGGACCACATACCTTGCTTCTTGACCTCTGGAAATACCTGGAGTGTACAGGCTCATCTCAGCCATTCCAGGGGAGTGATTGGGAAGCACATGTGAGAGGGGGTCATGGAAATCTTTCTGATGGATTCTTACACTCAACCAGAGAACTCCAGAAGATTTGTCTCCTGGAAAATCCACCAATTTATTACCATTTTATCATCCTGTTGCTCTATTCCTATTGATGTATCAGACACATAGCTTACCTAAGAGTCTTATCATTCCTATTCTATGCCCTAGGGGAAAAGACACTGCTCTCAGACCCCTTAAATCTATCTGAGATTTTAATCACTACTCCCTCCACCAAGACTCACCAAAGCACTGAGTCTTGGACCCTTCTAAGACCTGGCTAGTATCTCAGTCACATACTCTTTCAACTCTTATTCCCTCTGTCAAAAAAAAAAAATGGTATTTACCTCATCAGGTATGCTGCTCACACTAAGGGCTATGGTCCAAATGCTGTACTCTAAATCTTCCAAACGTCAGCCCCTACTATTTAAAGTCAAGCTTTTGAAATTCATGAAATCTGTTTTTCTAACCCAAGTACCCAGCTTTTTAGATTGAAAGCTATAACTTTTAAGACTTTTATCTCTGTTATAGATATACAAAAGCAGGCACGAGAACTCAAAGACCAAAAATTTGACTCTTTTCTTTCTATGCCATCTCTAGTCTGCATAGCAGAGCAATATTGATAACTTTCACTGCTGTTTCCATGATAAGGAAAAGCAAAGCATGAGAAGGAATTGGAAAAATACATCGTTTAATATCAAAGTATTACACTGCTACACATGACTACTTCTTCAGCAGGAGATGCTGAACATAATTGTATATTTTCTGGATAATGGTGAGATCCTTATTGGCCTGGTGGTAATTCTCTTCTGTAAATGCCTTTCAGTTTGTGTGCCTCTGCTCCTCTGTCAGATTGTCAGCCATCGCTGTGATTTCGATGGCCACCTCCAACTGTCTTTGTCTCTTTTCTAGTTTATAGTTTCTTGCCTGCTATGAGCTAGGAAACCAGATAACCAAGCTTGTTTAAAATTGTGTGCTAAAGAAAAGTCAATAAAGCCCTAGCTCTGAGTTAAGTGCATGCCTCTGTAGCCACAATGTCAGACTTAAAGGATGTTTTTTTCCTTACTTCTAAGCTTGGACTGCATTCCCAAGGGTAGAGGTTGTCAGAAATTCCACCTTTGAATAAGCAGGTCATTACTATAATTCAAAGCATAGTATATATCATTCTCCTTCATAAAAATGACACAATAAAAGCCTTGTAATTTATACCATGAGCATCATGCTTGAACTTAAAATGGGAGTCAAAACCCAGTAGGTTATTTTCAGAGATATCTACAAAAGGCAAGCACTCCATTAGGGAGGAATGGGCTTTTCTTTCTCTCTGTTTTCATTGACTAAAGTGTATTTCCTTTCTCCTTTCTCATGAGAATACTGACTTCAGTTATTCAGGGTTCAGTGTTTGACCCAGCTGCCACCACAAAGGTTTCAACTGAACATCTTAAATTGTGAGAGATCAGTACACAAATTGGGCTGTAAAATCAAGACATTTCCTGATAATTGCTTGAGAAGGGCTCAGATTAGGAACAAAGTCAAAGATAAAAATATAAGGCACTTAGGTCAACCTTTAGGAAATTCTTAATCATTGAAATAAATACATTTTACAGCAATTACCTTTGTTCAGTGTCCTAACCTCTGGAGGGGAATGACTCCCTAGCTTCAAAGCTGACGTCTTTAGCTTTGAGGCTGTTTTAGTCTTTTCTCAAGTATCAATAGCAGTGATGCTCCTGGTGAACAGGTAGCAAGGATCAGCTACATAAAGCCAGTTCAACCACCCTCATGAAAACCCAGGAGCATATTAGGAGGTTCATTCTTCCTAGCTTCCACAACTGAAGGCATTTAGTATTAGCTCCCTGGTCCTCTGCCTATTTGGTTTTCATTTTTTCCCCCTCCATCTCCCACTGGCTAATGGGAGGACCGTACAACACAAGCAGGTAAGACATCCTCTACATATAACAACCTCATTAACTACAACCTTTGTATCCTACTGGATAATGCAGCGTTCTGATCTCACTTCCTGTTCCCAGCAGGAACTCCACAGTTGATCTCCTGTGCTACTGGTTTAATAGAATTTGTGTCTCTTTTTGTTGGACACTCAAAATAAGTCTTTATTGGATATACAATAAATATTCAATAAATTTATTCTTTAGGAAATATTTATTTGCACACTAAGTGCTAGAAGAATAAATTAATGCAATCCATGCCTGTATATTTCCCAAAACTTAGCAGCTTAAAATAATCCACACTCATTATCTCACTGTTTCTATGGGCCAGGAGTCAGGGTAATGCCCTTGTAGGCTTTATATCCAGCAAGGGACACAGTGAAACAAATTCTTAGTTACATTCTGCTGTGATGATCAATGCCTGCACCTAAGACCCAGACAGAGGGGAGGATGATACGAATGAGCTTCGATGTATAGGCCACAGTGTTCAAACATATGCCTAGGAGGCTTCTTGGGGTGAGGATATAGCTAGGGAGGGCTGAAGGAGTGTGGTGTGACAAGACAGCATTCTCTCTGTGCTATCAAATTCCAACCAGAAACATAAAAAAAATCTGAGAATTCTAAATTTGAACCAGGTTTCCCACATTATTATCAATATATACTTGAGAGCTAACAGCATGCTATGTATACCACCATCTGTGTTCTTATACAACACCCTTGAACTTCAAGGCTTGACCTGGTGTAACACTGTGTTGATGGCACTTCAGAGGAATGAGTTCATTTGAAAGCTACCCACCCCAGACTAGGAGCTATTCTAGGAGCGTGTTGGGACTGCTGGGTGAGGCAGCCATGAGAAGAGCCTCTCAGATTCCGAGGGCAGGGAGTGCAGTTGAGCAAGGACACCAGCTGCTGTGCTCCAAAATCCATTATCAAGTTTGCACCAAGGCCACTGCTTCCAGCCAGTGCTGGGCCTGCCAGGGGTAACAAAGGGAGACAGCTCATTACAAGCATAGGACTCCTCTAAAGGACACCTTTGCCCTGATGACACCCCAGTGGCTTCCCTACACTCTCATTAGAACTGTTAAACAGTCCAACACACTACCACCAATCCTCCCTCCTTCCTTCTTTCCCTCTCTTTCATTTGGAGTTGAACCTGAATTGCTCTCTGACAGCTCTCTTAATCTTAAGCAGCCTCCTCCTCCATATTTTCTCTCAGAGGTGCTTTCTCTAATAAATTAACTGCATACTTAACCCAGTATGGCTCTGGTTTACCAGAGGACCTGGATTAATACAATGAAATGGAAGGCATCCTATAATAATCTCACTGGAACAAATTTATTGGAAAAGAATACTATATAAGTTTATCTAGAAAGGAGTCCTTATTAGAATAAGAGGTTTATTGGATGTATCATCATTTAAGCTATGTAGGTGGGTTTTTGTTTTCATTCACATGTTAGGCAGCTTTTTGTTGCTATGACCAAAATATCTGACAAGGACAACTTGGAGGAATAAGAGTATATTTTGAACTCACAGTTTGAGAGCTTCAGACCATGGTCAGCTGTTTCCATAGAATGTCATGACAGAATGGTATGGCAGAGGACAGTTGCTCAGCTCATGGCAGCCATGAAGCAAGGAGGAAAAATAGAGGATCTAGGCACAAAACCCAATTTCCAAGGGCATGTCAAGTAAACGATTTCCTCTAGCCATGCCATCTGCCTAGAGTTACCCACTAGTAATCCTTTCAAATTATTAATCTACCAACTGGATTTATCCACTGATTAGGTTATGATTCATGATCTAATCTTTTCACCTCTGAACATTCCTGCATTGCCAAACAGATGAATTCCAAACCATAACAATTCACACATTCTCTCCTGCAAAGATTGCCTGAAGACTGCCCTTCCCACCCTTAATAATAGTAGAACATGTGAGAGATTGTAGATTATGGACATCTACATTTGCATGTATAATGGTATTATTTATAAAGGATGGAAACAATCATAATAAACAGCAATAGGGAATAACTAGATTAAAATACTAGATTAAAATATTTGGGTATTATAACAAATTAGGCCATAAAGCCTATATTGACATAGCAAGATATGTCAATTGAGTCATGCTTTATTTAATGAGAAGAAAGGTGTCATTAGGTGATTTCATCACGTACAAACATCATAGAATGTGTTCACACAAACACAGATGATGTACGTTAGTCACTGGACACACTTCTTGAGGCAATCAAGAGATGTGGTGAACAGGACATGTAGGGTGCTGTTGTTGGAGGCTATTTTACTGTAAACATTTTTATGAGTTAAAAGAACACTCTAAAATATTGATTAAAATATAGTATAGTAAATACATACACCAGTAGCATATTAATTTGTTACTCCTGTCAAGTTTTATATATGTGCCATAATTCTCTACATCTGAGAGCACGGATTTGTTTACACCAGCACCATTACAACCATATGAATAAATTCATGTGCTAGATGCAATGAAAGTAGTGATATCACTAGACAAAAGGAATTTCTCAGTTCCTTAAAATCTTATAGGACTGCTATCATTATGCAGTCTACTGTCAACTATATCATGGGGGCTTATTAGTTTGGTTTATCTTCAATTTCTAATTTATTTTCAATAAACATGTATCACTTGTATAATGTAGAAAAATGAGTAATATAATTAGTCCTAGTAGATGCCAAGAGTAGATTGCTTTCTCATCTGACCCAGGTCAGGAGGGAGGGAGAAAGGCTATCACAGCCCCTGGTGAGGGTTTTTAAGAAGCAGCAGAAGCAGGTAATGGCACTACTGCAAAATGGGAGTCTGTAGAGTCCATTTGAGAAGTGGGAGCACATGTGTAGGGCCCAATTCACAACCAGAAAATTGGGACCCAGAGATGCATGAAGTCACCATTGGAAGTGTAACTTAACCTTATTTCCTGGGCTTTGTGCCATTCAACTTGTGTCAGGTGGGGCAGAGGGATCGAATGCCAACTCTCAAGAAAGAGGACTATATTTCAAACACATTAATTAATCCCAAAATTAGGACTGGGATTCCCATCATGTTTATATATGTAACTGTGCTGGAGAAAACCTACATGTTGCTATGGTTTTGTCCCCAAGCATGGGTGTGCAAGAGGAATGTGGAAACTTAACTTCACAAACACCTACTTGTTATTTCCTACTCAAAAGATGTTCATATTCTCTGAAACACATAACAGATAAATTTTCAAATATCATTGTCTATTTGTTCTCAGAGCTGTCCCCAGCCTTTCTCCTTCTAATTACATTCTTGGGCTCTCTTAGCACTGGTTTGGGCTATATTGGAAAGTAGTATGAAAGGAAAGACAGGGCATTTCTCCTTCTACCTCGAAGGCATCTCCTGGAATGGCTGCATCTCCACTGGGGCATAGCCTAAAGAAACAGCTTTACCTCCACAATGCCTGCCTTAGCTGCCTTAGTTTTAGCTCCCTCCAGACAACTGGTTGTCCTGCCAGCCCCAGGGGTATTGGTAGCCTCTGCTATTTCTAACCTCTGGGTTATTCTACTGTACCTTATTAGGTATAGGCCAGTCACCCACCTGTCAAATGGCCCAATATCACACCCCCTCTGATTGAAGTACCTAGAGTGCTTTCCACTTCCCTGAGTCAACCAAACTGATAAAGCCAATTTCATACAGTCTGTCTCACGAGGAAGTCCCAGCAATGGACGCCAGGAGTTGATTGGATGTCTCTCTACTTAGGAAGCTTTACATAATTGCATGAAAGTCAACCATCCATATCAATGTGAATAACAAATTACTGTACTGTGTATTTTTCAGCACCTAATAAAAAAGTAGGAGCATCACAAGCTCAACGATACAGAGTAAATCATCTTATTCCCTGTTCTTTGTCTAAGGAATTAGTAGTATGAATAATAGAAATAACACAGTAGTAATATTTCTTAAAGTCATGCAGAGTGTAATTAATGAATCTGTTTTTTTAGTTTAATGTATAGAGTGATACCAAACTTTTAAAAAAGAAAAAGTTTCCTTTCTCTCTTACGACATCTTAAAGAAGCTCATTCTCTCCCTATTCTTTATTTTACTCCCTGTAGATGAAGTATTCCCTCTTCCATATATATCAGGTCCTCACACATGAATCCAAAGCAGAATTTTTAACTTTGGACTATATCCTTGGTATTTTCTAGATTCCTGAAATCTTACAGATTATCCTCCTTTTCCTTATCTCTTCTTCCTTACCCCTGCACAATTCCAAATGATTTTATGCAAGAGTGTGCCCAAAAATTTGGCAAAGAGATTCAGAAAAGGCGAAGGGACTTGAGTCCTCTGTGGGAGGAGGCACATCTAGGCAGACCATGGGGTTTCAAATCCCAGCTCCTCATATACAAGCTGTGAGACATTGGGCAAATTACTCCACCTCTGCATCTCAATTTTCCCAACTATAACATGAAGAAAACAGTGTTACTCACCTCATAAGATAATAGAAAGAAGTAAATTAGCTCATTCCTACAAATCTTTAAGAATAGAGCTTGTCCCTGTGGAAGATGCTCAGTAAAGATATTCTGAAAGGGAAAGAAAAAAAACCCTAAGAACCATCAAATGTCTTAGTAATCTTGAAAACTCTGGTACCTAAAACAAAGTTACATTTATTTATAATTTTCTACAGAGAAGCTTCACAGCAATATGTAAAGATGACTATTTTATATATTATATAATGTGATTTGTGTGAAAAGCAACATGTATTTAAATTTGACCATGACTCTGGCTTTGCATTTGAAGATGTAACTAAAATATTGCCACAACTAGAAAAACAATGTGTGTGAATATGTGCATATGTGTTAAACCATAATGAAAAATAAAATTCTTGTTTTAAAAATACATATATAATTTTACATTTTAGGTGTTTTTATTTTTTTATATTGGGTATAGAAATTATCCTTAAGGCAGAGACATTTGCAGACACCTTACTAAATGTCAACAATCTATAGAAATTATATTATTAGACGGTAGAATGAACAGTGTCAAAAAGACTTGCCTTCTTAAGTACTTGTTTAATCTACCACAATAACCTTTAAAAGATTAAAATTCTTTAAGGTATTTTAGTATAAGTCTGTGTCAGAGAAATTAGACCATTTAGATCTGGTATATCATTCTGTTAAAGGTTAGAGTCTACCAAATATGAGAAAAATCAAAAGTTATCATCACAGCCTAGTAAACCTTAATGCTCAAAGCCAGTTCTTTTAAATTCCTAAAATATTAAATTTTGCCTCTTGAAATGTAGCATTCAGAACTGCACTTATACTAAAACACATTTTCTGGAAAACGAAAGCACTTAACAACCACTATAGGCCCAAATGAAATGTATCCTTGCACACCGTCACTTTCTCTAATAGGAAAATCTCACTCAGAAGTTTAGAAGTTTGCTTTAGATAATCACTCAAAGTTTAACCATTCTTGACGTTATCAATGTCTCTTGTATAAAAAGTGAATCAGGACCAAACAGGATACAGTCTCACAAATGGCTCTAGCAGTTTTTGTTAACATTTTTCTGCTAGCCAGTTGTGTTTCTAATTATTCCTTATAGTACTTATTTATAGATAATACTGTGGCTTTGAGGTTGCCAGAGTAATCATTATAAACAGTAAAATACTAAAAATGTTTTTGTGAGTTTTGTTATTTTTATTGAAAGATAGTGTGGCAGAGTGTTTTGGAACCTAAGAGTCCCGGTTTAAAAATATGGGCAGTACCTTACTAGATTTGTGACCTTGAATAAATTACTTCATATCTCTGAGCCTCAACTTCCTCATCTGACAAAGTGAAACAACTTCAACATAATGACATGAAATAAACTTTAGACACTGGACATTTGGAATGTTCCTGACTTATTAGATGTTTCCCTTCTGCCTCCGTTCATATAAAACAAAGCTGACATGGGAAGATTTGTAACATCTCATCCACTTATGCTACAAATGAATATTTTGCAGCTTCAAAAGCATTTATTTGTGAACTTAGTTATCTTTCCTTCAGAGACAGTCATTTATCTCCCTATAGGGCCATAACCTAAAAAAAAAAACACATGTATTTACTATTACATGCATGTAATTACTATTCATCTAATAAAACTCCGTCTTTTGTCTTCTGCCAGAATGAAAGTATAGGTTGATCTATGTGGCATACATGCCTATCTAAAGTTAAAAGCACTTTTTTTGTGGCCCAAAGAGAGAGAATGATATGTAAAATGATACACTAAATGCAAATTTGCCACAAAGAAAAGCAGTTTTAAGTTCAGCCATCATATTTTGAAGGTAATGAAAGGTTTTCATCATTCTATTCTTTTCCCATGCTATTACTAAAGTTCAAGTTGATTCCAAAATCAGATGTCTGACAAAAGCTATGGTGCTCATGTCTAAAATTCCTGAGAATTACGAATTACTCACCCACTCCCCCAGCCTTAGGGAAAACAACCCTAGATTCCAAATCAATTTAGAATCTGCCTCAGTTATCTAAGAGAAAATACTTGAATCTCTGAGAAAAAGTTATAGTGAGGTCAGAGTTGAACCAAGAATTGACCAAGTTCTAATCATTAGGAGCTCAAGCAAAACTCCTTGAAGCAGTACTCGGATATTTCAATATTTCTTACTTGACTTTGAAAGGCTTTTTAACAATCTGATGACAATTTATGAATAAAAGCATATTCTTGATAACTATGTTCATATAGACTGGCACCTACACATTAGGATAACTTACATGATAAACTTAGTTCAAGGTGCTATAGGAACATAAAAGCAAGTATGAAAAATGACATGGGTGGGGACAAAAACAAGATAGCTTCCCAGAGAGATGACATTTCAGATTGCTGTTGACAAAGGAAAATATTATCACCAGCTTCATCAAGTTAAAAAGGATGATTTTAAAGTACATTCAGGGGCTGGAGTGGTGGCTCAGCGGTTGTGGCGTTTGCCTTGCATCCGCAAGTTCATGGGTTCAAACCCCAGCACTATGTACACAACCAAGTGTCTGAGCAACGAAAGCTGCATGAAAAAACTAAATAAAGTTGATTCTCTCTTTCTCTCTCTCTTTCTCATTGTCCCTCTATCTTTAAAAAAATAAAGTATATTCTAGGTAAAGGAAAGAATTTGGGAATAAAACATAAAAGGGTAAAAAACCACATTGGGGAAATATATACATCTGTATATAGTGCACAGATGTCCTGCTTAGTAACTGTAAGTCCCTACAAGTGTTAATTCTTTATAAAACTATTTGTTTCCTGGCATTCTCCATTTTTAGTTAGGAGGTCACAGACATACCTACATGCTGTTGTTATATGCGTCTTGCATATCCTCACAGTATTCATCATATTCTTATTAATAAGAGTTACCCAGTGAATTGTCAATAAGAGTTAACATGCCATCATGCAATACCTTTAAGCTAATGAGCATTTACTGAATAATTCTTGGACTGAGAGAATTCTGCAAAATAAACATAAATTCTGTGGCCTCTCTTTCTTCAATGAATGTTGTCTGTGAAAAAAAAATAGCTTTGCCCCATCATGACTGTCAAGAGACGACACTACTGGACCTGCTGCTAAAAAGATGCAGTAAGGTACAAAGGCTGCATTCTCCAGCATTTCCTAAGAAAGAAGATAGAAGATGGCAGAGACACTGAAATATAGGAGACTTCATCCATGTACCTTGATGGAAATGGTCAAGAAAGCAGGATACAAATCACAGGTCACGAGAACCACTTAGTAAACCTGAGACCTGAAAGAACTGACCAACCAACTAAACATTAAATGGAAGAAATCACAAACAGGCATGAAGGTAGGCGGATTTCAAGGAAGTGGAGGAAGGAAGAGCGGATGCCAGTGTATGGTGCTGGAGACTTAGGCTCTGATTTGTTTAGCACACACTCAACTGTACACCAGGTGTGCTCATGGATCACTGTGGCAGAGCAGGGCACATGTTGAGAGATGAAGCAGGAAAGAGTTAGGAAAGTAAGAGGCTCCTTGATTGTAAAGATCTCATGTTCCAGGCTGAATGTTTGAATTCATTCTTTAGGGCAGGCAGTAGGAAAAATAAATGTTTTTAACCAAGGAAATGACAGGAAAAGTATTTTTGCTTTAGAAATAAATTGATGATATAGTACCATCTCTTCTTCAGTACAATGAATGACATTAATAGGAAAAAAGACATAAACTAGTAGATTAGCTCTGACACAGAATAATAGACTAAGAAATAAAAACAACATAAATAATGAGTAAGAAATCCAAACTCTCAGCACAGTTCTGTTAATTCCTGGAAATACATCACAGAAGAAATAAGCAAACAAAGAAGATCATAGCACAATAATAGGATCACAAGAATCTGAAAACAAAGCAAACTATCACAAGTTAAGCAAATGCACTTAACCCATTATCTAGTCAACAGATGGCTCTGGCACTAGCTGCCACTTGACCCATCCAGTCTCTGTACTTCTTCAGAACCATGTTCATGCTCCATTTCTTTTAACCAATTCCACCCGTACTCTGAAAAATAGAGATGAACCCCAATGAATGGAACAAGAGACACTTAAAATGTCAGATCACTTGTAAAGGTTACTCAGCAGGGACATATCTTACTCCAGGAGGCCCCGCCCAGTTTGAGAGAACACTTGAAAAGGTTGCCAATGCCTGTTCGACAATCTTACTGGAAAGAAAGTCCCTTTTATCTCTTTTAGCCACATGATCACAGGAAACTGAAGGTCAGGCCTTTCAACAGAAGATGAAGGTTCACTTCATCTTGGTTTCAAACACGAAAGATCATAGCACCACAACAGGAACACAAGAATCTTGGAACAAAGCAAACCATGATATTTCCCACAGGGAATTTTCCAAGCATAATTGTTAGTTTCGTACTCCTTGAGGTTTTGGGATGCTCACTCACATTTTCATAGGGACACCTTGCTTTGAAATTGCAACCTCGAGTCCTTTATCACTGAAGGACAGGGGTGCTTAATATACATTTATGTAGTCAAAACAGTGGCATTCAGGAATATCCTGTTAGTGTTAAAGATAAAATCAGTTGAACTTTCTGCAGTAATAGAGATCAGCTATCATGATTATGGGACTGTGCTGTAAAGATGACACAGCTTATGGGATTTTGTTACAGCAAATGCCCTCAAAAAAGGGCTCCATGTCATCCATTTTCAACATCCTTGCAGGAAGAGTGACTTCAGTCGTACTCAGAATGTGACTGCTATACTAATGATACTGATACGAGTGCCCATTCAGTATAGCCAGTGGATTTGTCAGGTTTATCCACCTCTAAGTCTTTAGACTCCACTGTCATTAGCCTGAGTACTGGCTTTAGTATCTATGAATGAAAACAGTCCTTTCCATGAATAATCAATTCAGAGCACAAGGAAAGGTTAAGGAGAGATATTGAAGATTACATTTGAATGTGGGAGTTCTCCATAAGCTTCTACTCATTTTAATACATGCTCAAGAGAATTTTACAGCTGTTGCATGGTACAAGAACTAGGACAAGTGGTCAAACAGGATTTATGACTTAAAAAATGAATATTCTAAATAATTTTTGTTTTAAGAATTGATCATAATGAACATTCTGCTTTTCAACACTTAAAAATCAATGGCTCCTTACAAAAATAATCATAAATTTATTTAGAGAACAAGCTTAAAGAAAAAAGATGTCCACATAGACATTCAATGTCTAAGATTTGAGAAACTTTGAAGCATAAAGAAGATGAATTTGGGAAGGTAATATTCAGGGTTTACTGTAGCATATTTTATGGTTAATTTTGTCCCATTTGTCATGTGCATGCTTTTTGTGAATTTGTAAACAAAAGTGTTAACTACCACATGGAAATGAGCTATACCTCATAAATAACATTTGTCTTTTAACAGAGTGCTCTATATAACAAATATAAAATTGATTCTATATAGATGCTGATTTGCAACTAGTTCAAAACTATTTTTTAAATTCGTCCCATGAAAGAATATGTGCAAAAGCCTTGTGAAAAGACTTCATGATAGGATGGTTTAACAGCCTTAGTGAATTCAGAATTAGCCAAGAGAGCTAAGTACATCCAAAAAAATCATAGTTACGAGAAATGCCAATCAGAAAGTGTCCTCAGAATAAGAAAATCACTGAAGTACACTCCCAACAAGAAGGAATGAATGTCAAGGCCTGCACACATTAACCTAATCGATGGGTCTCTGACTTTTTGAGCTGTTGTGAACCCAGTGAGATACAAAACCATCTTTTTCAGAATTATCCACCCCTCAATAATATTCTTTTTGAGAATTATCTACCCAAAAGAAAAGTATTTCCGCACTCTCAGGAGATGTTCTTTTCCTAGAGCATTTCTTTATAAGTCTTTTATTCTACCTCAAGTAGGATATGCCCTTCACTTTCCTTGGCTATCTGTACCCATATAATGATGATACAATTCTCTCTTTTAAATGGTTGCATTCTCCAGTGATTATATCTACCTAATGCTTTCAAAAAATGCATGTCAAAAATTAATTTTTAAAATATGCCTTCTGTCATGCTTCAATTCTTAGTTCTGAAAAGAATACTGGCACTAAATTGATGAGAATATGTTTATATCCCACCCCTATGTTATATTAGCTTAGAATCAATATAATTTCAAAGGAGGGTTTAGAAAGTAAAGTTTTGTTTTATAGTTAAAATAACCACTGGAAAGTTAAAGGTAAATTTTGAGTCCTATGTAGAGCATTTCATAATATCACAATCTATATCAAGAGAAGGTAATGCCATGCCCTTATGTGCTACAGTGCTTGGAGTCTGATGCCCTTGCCCAAGTATGTCTACAATTTTGAAAACTACATGAAAACAGTGAAATTTGAAAAAGCCACTTAATTTCTAGTTAACATGATGTGATAAAAAATGTAGATTATGTATTACAATAATGTATTTTCAAACTAATCTTAAAATACTAGGAAGCCATCTAATTTGCATTTGTCCTGTTATCTATGATATATATACAGTAGGGTAAGGAAATTGGTTTTTATGTGATAGGTTTTTAAAATTAATTGTTTGCATTTCTGCACCTAAACACAAAGAAACGCCTATTACCAGAGTGGCTTTCCTAACTACTGCGTATAGAGCAGAATTACCTGCTTGACAACTAGAAAATTGAACTGGACAACAGAGAATAAAGAACCATAATCCCAAAGAGAAACGAGAAACAAGACAAATAAAAACCAGGATGGGTATGACAACTACCACGGCTTCTTTCCTAGCTCCACATATTGGACTGTAGCATAAAAAGGGGTATTCTGAGCAGAATGCAACACCTTTGCTGATTTGAAAAGTTAGAGAAATGAGTTCGGAAATGATATGTGGCTAGAATTGAACTGATCTGAAACTTTGGCCAAATACACAGCTACCTATGAGCAGAGTGAATTTCCATGAGGTTTGCAGAAGACAATTGCTAAGAAAAAATATAGCATATACTGTGGAGATATAAGATGTAAATTCTTACACAGCAAACAAGATTGACATATATCTGAGTTTCAACAAATCATAGAAGGGAAACCTCAGGTCAATTAGTAGAAATATCAAAAGAATCACATGATACTACTAGGACTCAGCTTGCACCGGAGTCAAGGATACTCTGGATCCTCATCTAAAAACAATACAAATAGGTCTTGAAAGAATAAAATTGAACTGCAAATAATCTACCTGCCTGCCAAAGCAAAATGCAACACTTAAAGAAAACAAAATTGAGGATAATTAGCAAGGGATTATGCCCAGCATTCAATCAATAATTATTAGAAATTCAACAAAGAGGGCCTGGAGCAGTTGCTAAATGGTTAGAGCACTTACCTCGCAAGCACAAGGACCCAGGTTCAAACTTTAGCACTACATACACAAGTAAGTGTCTGAGAAACATGGTCCAAATGAAAAAATAAATAAAATTGATTTTTTTTCTCTTTAACTCTTCCCCTTTCTATCCCTTTAAAAAAGAAAAGAAATAAATTCAACGAAGAATTATTTGTAATTAGAAAAAAGTAATTTAGTAGGAAAAAATATATAAATAATAAAACAAACAGGAACTTTAAAATAAAATGTTATTATAAACATTTTCAATGATTTAAGTTAAAATCTGAACACAAAAGGAGAAAAATAGAATGGATAAAAATAGCCAAATATAACCTTTTGTAGAAAAATAAAACCCAATATCTGAAATAAAAATTTCACCAAATTGTGAAATATTATAGAAGAAAAGATTAATGAAGATTAGTGAACTAAACTAAACTAAAGCCCAGAGGGAGAAAAGATTAAAATAATGAACAGAGTCTTAGTAACATATGGTAAACTAGCAAACAACTAAAACATCTCAATTGAAACCTAACCAGGAAGGGAAAAGGTGAAAAATATTTTTGAAGAAATAACAGCAGAAATGTTCTAAATTTGGGGGAAACTATAGAACTATATATCAGAGAAACTCAACAAAATGCAAACATTATAAAACATACAAAGAAAACAAAACCAAAGCATGTCAAAATAAAATTGCTGAAATTCATGGGAAAAATCTTTAAAGCAGCCAACGATTAAAAAAACACAACAGAGGAATAAAAATGAGAATTATCATTGACTTTTAATCAATAATAATACAAGCCAAAAGATAAATAAGTAACATCTTTCAAGCATTGAAAGAAAAGTATGTAAACCTAGTATTATATGACCAGGGAGGAGAGTTTTCCAAAATAAATGTAAAACAAAATTAGTTTCAAAAAGAACCTGAATGGTTTTATCACCAGTAGACAAGACACTCAAAAACTGTAAAGAAAGTTCTTCAAGTTGAAGGGGCATTATATCAGATAGATACTTGGATCTAAACAAAGAACTGAAGAGTAACGGAAAACAGGGTAAATATTAAGGAACAGTTTTCGTATATTTTATTTAATGATAATTGACTAAATAAGGCAAAAATATTAACAATGTAGCAGTGGAATAACAGTTCCCCATAGTTGCTCATTCCCTAAGCCTCCTAACCTTGATTTAGGTACAGTGCAAGACCAAAGAGACTTCATAGATGTGACAAAGTTTACGAACCTTGACATGGAAAGATTATCCTGTATTACCCATGGGGGTTGAATCCAATTACATGAATCCTTAAGAGAAGAGGGCCGTTCCCTGCTGTTAAAGAAAAGACACAATGATGAAAGTCAAGGGTCAGACAGATCTGACATAAGGAAGGTCCACACCTTCTTGGTCAGGACCTCAGGGATGCAGCACTCTGTAGAAACTTGGCTGGGAAGCTTCACTTTGCAGCCAAAAACAGAACGGGATTTAGATTCTACAATCTCAAGAAGCTGAGTCTATCAAAAAGCAAAATGTGCAGAGTCATGTTGTCTCTAGAGCCTCCAGAAAGGAGAGCAGTCCACTGAAACCTTGATCTTAGCCCGATGGGACCCATTCCAGTCTCATACCAATGTGAAATAAATTTATATGGCACAAAGGGTGGTAACTTGTTGTGCAGCAATGGAAAATTAATGCAAATATATTATGATATTGATAACGTACATGGAAATAAAATGTATGGCATCAATAGCGGAAACAACAGGAGAAAGCTAAAACTTTACATCTGTATTACATGGTATGTAATTCAAGGGTAGAGAATAATAGGTAAAATGGCACATGTTACAAATGCTAGAACTATTGTGAAAAAATAAGGAAGATAAAACTAAGAAGTAATTAATTGAGACAAAATTTATATAAAAATTCACTTTAAAAAGCAGGAAATTTAAAAAGTGACACATAACAAATGAAAACAAAGAAAAATATGATACACTTAATACTGCTATATGAGTAATTGTATTAAGGATAAATGGCCTGAACACTCTAATTAAAAAGGCTGACGTTTTAATACATTAAAAAACTAGAGTTAACTATAGTCTGGTATTATAATTTAGATGTTAGGTGTCCCCTAAAATAAGCATGTGAGACAATGCAAGAAAGTCACAGACGGAACGATTGGGTTTTGAGAGCCTCAATTATAGGTGGTAACTGAAGGCAGGCAGGGACGTCTGGAGGAGGTAGGTCATTAGGGGAATACCTTTGAGGTTTATGTTCTGTGAGCTAAGCTTGGTCTCTCTCTGCTTGCTATTACCATGTCCTGAGCCACTTTCCTCCACCATACTCTTCCACCACAATGTTTCATCACTTTTGGGGCCCAGTGCAGTGGAGTTAGCCATCTATGCACTGAGACCTCTGAAACCATGAGCCCCCAAATAAACATTTCCTCTTCTAAAATTGTTCTTGCTGAGTCTTTAGGTCACAGCAGAAAAAAGGCTGACTAAAACATCTGGCTTCAACATATATACTTTATAAAAAAGACATAGATAAGCTGAAAATAAAAAAAGGTTAAAAATGAAAAATAATTAAAACATTCATCAAAAGAAACCAAGACTGATAGTGTTAATGTCAGATAAATTAGATTTTAGTACAAGAATATTACTAGGATAAGGGTAACCATTTCATAAAGATGAGTTAATCCACCAATTCAATTTATACAACTGCATCAAACAAAAGACCTTCAAAATAAAAGAAGGGAAGACTGACAGATCTGAAAAGACAAACAGATAAATCCTGCTGCATCCCACACATGTGCTCTACAAAGGGCTCGTGTAGGTAACTCCACCCCTATGGCTTCGTTGGCTCCCCCTGCCCTTTCTCTTTCTCAGCTTGTTTCTGCTCTGTTCCTGCAGCTTTCCTAGGCAGATGTTCCACAGTACTGGCATTTTTTAATCTTAGGGGTCTCCACTGCCGCTTTGACTTCCTCCATACATCTCCCTGCATTACACTTTCAGGTACCACATGGAGGGACTCCAACCCTGGGTCATTTTGCCTGGTCTTCCAGACCTTCATTTGAAATTTTAGTGGAAGCCTCTATGACTCCCTAACTCCAATATTCCACATTGCAGAACCAACAACCATGGTTGCTGCCAAGGTCTTCCAGCATCTCGAGCAGCAGCCATACCTCCAGGGACCACAGCTGCAGCAGCCTCTAGGTGCTTGGGTGGCTGAGCATGGTGAAGCAACTTCCTAACCACTCTGTACAAGCAGGATGTCCCAATGGTATCCTCAAAAGGAATTTTGACTTTTACTCCTGTGAGACCAAGACGAGTGTGGTCTTGCCAGCTCCTGAGAAGTCCTCAAGATGTTTTTCCTCTTGTCTCTGGGCAAAGTCTTTGCTGGCTCTTTAGTGGCTGCAATATCTTTAACTACCACATATTCCCCAATTTTACTCACAGTTTTTTGGTCAAACTGTAAGTTTTTCAAGTATTTCTTCTTTGCTTTCTACTCCTGATTATCACGATAAACTTGATTAAAAACTGCCAGCAATATTCAAGCCACTGCCTGAATGCTATGCTGCCTAGAAATTTCTTCTGCCATATTATTTAGTCCATCACCTTTAAATTCAACCTCACAGAAAGTCTCAGGACATGGGCCAAATGTAGACAACTTCTTAGGCAGAATGTAACACAAATGGCCTCTAGTCCAATTTTCAATAGAGTTCCTCTTCTCCTCTCAAACCTCAGGACCCCAATCTTTGCTGTCCACATTTTTATTGGCATTTGGTCTTCTAAACTCCCACCAGAATTACCCACCAAGGTCCACTTACAGCATTCTACAGTTTTTCTATTTTGCAACACTAAATTTTTCAAAATTTCTTCCACAAATCCCAGAAAGCTCCAAAAGCTTCTAAACCACACGGTCAGATTAGTCACAGCAATGCCCCCTCATCTGTACCAATATCTGTTTCAGTCAGATTTTTCACTGCTGTGACCTAAAAACTTTACAAGAACAATTACAGGAGACAAATTCTATTTGGGGGTTCATGGTTTCAGAGGTCTCAGTCCACAGGTGGCCAACTCCATTCCTCTGGACTTGAGATAAGGCAGAACATTATGACAGAAGTATACAGTGGAGAAAAGCAGCTGGGGACATTACCAGAAAGCAAAGAGAGTGAGAGAGACACCAACCTCTCCTCACCAGGACAAAATAAAAACCCCAAAGGCACACCCCCAAGGATCCACCTCTTCCAGCCGCACCCTACCTGATTTCAGTAACTGATCAGTTAATCCATATCAGAGGATCAATTTACTGATTGGATTAAGGCTGTCATAACCTGATCATTTCACCTTTAAACCTCTTGAATTGTCTCACAGATGAACTTTTGGGGGTACCTCATATCTAAACCATGACGCCTATTTACACAGTATTTACTTTTTATCAGGTTTTTAAGTAATCTAGAGATGATTTAAGTATACAAGAGGATTGCATAGTTTATATGCAAAGATTGTGACATTTTATATAAGATTTGAGCATCCACAAATATTGGCATCCATAGCAGCTGGCATGGAGAGGTGTTGGAACCAATTCTCACATATACAAAGGTGTGTGTGCATGTGTGTGTGTGTGTGAGAGAGAGAGAGAGGTATTTGTTGGGTAGGAGTGGGCATAGCAGTCTCCAAAACAACTAGCAAAAGAAATATTCATTGAGCATCTACTCTGTGCCAGGTACTATGGTATACAGTGACTAATATTTTACTTTATTTAGTATAATTTATTTACTTGCCAAAAAATATGACTAACTGGGAAAAGCGTTTGCAACTATTAACACAAAGAATTAAGTTTCCTAAAATATGTAATAGTGAACATATAGAGTGCCAATACCCTATGCGCCATAAAATGTAGATGCTGGATAGATTACAAGGAACATGATTTCAAAAGCATTTCTAAGCTCAATAAAAAGCACAGAAAACCCCTCAGAGCCAGATAAAAGTAAGAGTAAGCCTCAATCATGGCTTCAGAGCTTCGCTAACTCTGTGACAAAAGCCAGTACCTGGAACCTACAGTCTGTGGAATAATAACTAGTCCAGGAAGGAGATTAGGTTTTGGCATCAACAAGGTGAATTGTAGCCTGAAAGCCCTGCATGAAGAAGCCAGGGCACTGAACTGGGCTTCACCCAGCATTAAATGTTGAGCAGTAAAACTTTCACATAGTACCCAGGAAAAAAGCAAACCTGTCTCTGCTGCTGCTCCCGAGGAGGGCATGGTAGGAGGCTGTGTTGAGAAAGAGGCTCCTTCCTCTGTAGCATTGGTAGATGCCATTCACCACATCTCCCAAATGGTAAAGAGATTTCTTCATTAATGACAGGAAGCTTTTGCTGCTTGCATTCAGATTATAGGACTTGTCTTGAATTTATTAGTAGATTTAATTATGAATTACCCTTGCATTCTTAGAACAAATCCAATCCGATCATCCTGATGAAACTGAATTGCCAAATATTTAACCTAAGAATTTTGCATTTAGATAAATAAATAGCTTCAGTAGTAAACTGCCTTCACATATTGTCCACCTCTACTTATGGTATTACCATGAAAAACAATCATTTTTACGTGTCTTTTTTAAACACAAAATATCTACTAAAGCTGTTAATTTATTAACTTCTTTATAACCTTACAAAGGAACAAACAAAAAATAATATTTCTTAACGTATGTGTAGAGAAAGGAGTTCACAAGCCATATTGGATATCATCTTCCATGAGAAATAGTTGATTTACAAGGATTTGAGATTAAAGATTAAGTTCTTCCAGGGATGGAGCAGTGCTCAGCAGTTATGGCACTTGCCTGGCATGCTCAAGGATGGGTTCGAACTCCAACACCACGAACGCAATGAAGTGTCAGAGCAGGGATAACCAGATGAAAAACTAGAGAAAATTTATTCTCTCTTTCTCTTTCTCACTGTCCTTCTCTCTGTGTAAAAAAAAAAATTATGTCTCAAAATCAATTTTTGATAAGGCTGTAAGGACACAAATATGGTTGTAAGAAAAAATAAGATGGCTACAAATAGAAATTCTCATGTGGATATAATATAATCAGGCAAAAATCATATGTTTTGTGTGTGATATTACCATTCATTTTTAACTAATGGGAACTTGGAAAATAGCTTTCAACTTGTCAATCAGTCTCCTTGTAATTCATGAAGTGCCCTTCCTATTTGTCTGCCATTTCTTTTTCTACCAATCCCTAATTAGGAGAACTGGGAATTTCAAAGCCTCATACATAATTTCATAGTTCAATTTGCCTAAAACTAAATTAAAATGTGAAGTCTTCTATGTATTTTTTAAAGACATGATAGATAATGACCTTCTTCTATAGCCTGAGAGGATCTACTTCCTGTTTTAGAAAAACTGACCAGGAAAATCAGATAGGCCCATTGTTGGGATGTAGTTTTGAAGACAGAGAGGATATTTTTAATGCTAATATAGTTTAATATATCTAGTCCAGGTTTCTATTTCTTTTTGAGACAATTTAGCATTTTTAAGAAACAATATAGTCATCTGTTTTCAAATTTATTGAAAATACATTTTCTCTAAAATCCTAAGATTTCTTCTCTTTTAGCTATCATTATGTCTTTGTCAATTCTAAATTATATACTTGTGCCTGCTTCTTTATTCTTGATCAAGCATGCCAATAATTTGACAATTTTATTATTTTCAGAATATCAATTTTTACTTTTGTTGATCTTCTTTACTGTGAATTTGCTTTATAATTTTATTGTTTTCTATCATAATTTACATTGTTGTGTTTATTATAGCTTTTCTTCTACTTCATTTCATGATTTCCAGAGTTACATGCTTAGGTGCCTAATTTTCAGCCTTTTCTCTTCCTATTGTAGGAATTTAGGCTATACATTTCTATAAACATCTATTTTAGCTATACCCCTTAAATTTGATTTTAAGTGTTTTCTCTTTTTTTCCTCTTTTTTCCTTTTATTTTTTATTTTTGAACAACCTTACAAGATTTTAACAAAATAATATAATATGTGTATATATTCTGGATACTGCAATTACCCCCAGGAGTTCCCACCCCCAAATTACCCTCCCTTATACCACCCTTACCCTTCCCACTATATCTCTAAAAAAAGTATTAGGTTGTAAAGCATTACATCTTATCTGGATTTAACACATGCTAATAGACCAACTTTCTCATTGTCCAGGGTCTAGTCCCCACCTCCACAGATGAGTGGAGACAATCGACCCTTAGATCTCTGGGTTAAGCTGATTTTACTCAACATGATCTCTTCCATAGCCATCCATTTACTTTCGAAGGCTGCAATATCATTGTTTCTAATTGCTGTGTAATATTCCATGGTATAAATGTACCGCAGTTTTTGGATCCACTCATCCAGTGAGGGACATCTGGGTTGTTTCCATAGCCTAGAAATAGTAAATTGTGCTGCTATGAACACAGATGTTGCTGTGTCACTATAATGTGCTGATTCTAAGTCCCCTGGAAAGATACCCAGGAGTGGAATAGCAGGGTCATATGGTGGACTCATCCCTAGTTTTTTGAGGATTCTCCATACTGCTTTCCAGAGGGGCTGTACCAGTCTGCAGCTCCACCAATAGTGTATTAGTGTGCCTATCTCCCCACAGCCCCCCCAGCATCTATTATTGTTTATTTTCTTCATCTTTGCCATTCTGACTGGTGTAAGGTGATATCTTAATGTGGTTTTCATTTGCATTTCTCCGATTACTAGAGATTTAGAGCACTTTCTCATGTATTCATTGGCTTGATCAATGTCCTCTGGTGAGAAGTCTCTATTTAGCTCTTTGGCCCATTTATCAATTGGGCTGTTGGTGTTTTTGTAGTTGACATTTTTGAGGATTTTGTAGATTCTGGATATGAAACCCTT
>PVKS010006763.1:0-76556 GCA_004027875.1 Aplodontia rufa
TGGAGGCAGCAGAGAGCACAGGTGCGGTGGTGAGGCCATTGGTCCAGAGAGGCTTGGCCCTGCTGGCTGGGTGCGTGCGCGCAAAAGCGTGGCGCACGTCCTTCGAGCCGGAATCGAACCAGCGACCTAAGGATGTCCACAGCTGTGTGTCCAGTCTACAGTCCTCCGCTCTACCAGCTGAGCTATCGAAGGGTGCACGGATTTACCGTGCTTGTTTTCCTCTTGTGTAGTTTATTTGGCCAATTTTGTCTTTTGTGATGGTTTTCTTTAATGCTTTATGGGAAGTATTTTTGGTCCTACCTACAAGTTTTCGTTCTATTAATCTGTGGTGGAGGAAATACAGTAGTAGTAATGAAAAATATTTAAGCATGGTCTTTTTTGTTTTTTTTTCACCGTATTACACTGAGGATTCTTTTTAATCTATGATTTTTTTTTCTCAGAGGACTTATACTTTTACAGTAACCTATTTATTGACTTAATATTTCCAATTTTCATGTAATTTCCTTTTTGTTTTTTTATGTTCTAAATATTAAACCTTTGGTTTATTTTGCGGTTAGTCACATAAATAGCCCTTTTTGTTTTTTATTTTATTATGGTCCTTGTTAGCTTTTTAGGCTGGTGTTCCCTCCATAGCTTGGTTTGAACTGGTGGGTCCTCTTCCGTCTTGTCTTAGTGGTAGTGTTAGTGGTTGACTTCTATGCTGAGTCCTTTGTTTTCTATCATATTCTTTATGCACAATTTCAGAGTACTGTTACAAGTTTTTAATTTTACACTTAAGCAAGACTACAAGATTTTTTTATTATGTTAAGGCAACTGACCTAAATGAACATTTTATATATTTTTACATGGTTCATGTATGTGTAGGTTGGTTTCAGTTAGAATTGTACGAGTTAGTGCAGTTATCAAAGGTTCTTGAACTCTTTGTCTTAAAAACCAGTTTTACTTCATGTGAATTATATATCTCTAATCCCCAGTAAAATTAAAGATACAAGTCACATATGAAAATTAAACATGTGTAAAATTTTAATATGTATCACTTCTGAAAACCCTTGTAAATTCAATCCTGGGGAACTTCCTCAACTTTATAAACAACCTATTGAAATTACCTACAGAGAACACCTTTTGTCATAAGGAGAATCTAGTTCTTCAGTATGATAAGAATAAAGAAAGAATTTTGTCTGTCATTATATCTGTTCAGCCTCATACTATTCATAACCACAAATTTACAACTAAGAAAATAAATATTAAATCTTTTGTATCCTCTAATACATAGCACTCATTAAAATATCCTTGATTTTCTCAAAATAGCACTTAACAGGTATTTTTGATCTAATCAGGATTGAAATAACGTTCAGGCAATATGTTTGACTGCTACATTTTTTCCCTTTTCTGTCTTAAATCAATATCCTACTCTCCTCCTCTCTCCCTCTGTCAATTAGGTGTTAATGAAATGGAGTTAACTGTTTTGAAGAGTGTTGTACATTCTCTATTAGTCTAATGTTTCCTTTTGATGCAACTAAACTTCTACTGCTCATTTCTTGAAAATAGTATATTAACTACAAAGCCTCGATTTCACTCAAATTTAGTTTTTTATAAATTTACTCAAATTTAATTTTTTATAAATTTATTTATTTTTTAAGAAAGGGAAAGAAAAACAGAGAATCAACTTTGGTTTTTCATCTGATTTTCAATGCTCAGACACTTAATTTTGTATGTGGTACTGGGGTTTGAACCCAGGTTCTTGTTCATTCCAGGCAAGTACTCCAACTAGCTGAGCCACTACTCCAGCCCTTAATTTTATTTTTACTAGAGTACCTCACAAACTGCCGGATGTACTCCCATATATTGAGCATCACCTCAAGATGCATATAAATTTCCACTTTTTAAAGTTCATATTTATCAATTAGTTCACATTAATACAACCTGACCCCACATCATCCTATCATTACACAATACTTTTGAATTAGTATGATTACTGCTTGAATAAATTTTCTTTGGGATTACTAAATTATGATTTCCTAATTGTATATTTCTTTCACATTTACTAGCTAGATTTTTATCTTTGGAGAACTTTTGTTAGCAAACTACAACTTTTATTAACAAACTACAACTTTTTGGTTACCTTATATTAGAATCTGCATATGATTAGGACCTTATAAAATTAATAAACTGATATTGTATATGTATATGTTCATATGTCTATGAGTTACTAATGTAACCTTGAAGATAGAGAACACTTTTTCAAAACATCAAAAAGGAGGTAGAGGGCTGGAGCGGTGGCTCGGTGGTTATCTGGCATGTGCAAGTACACAGGTTCAAACTCCAGCACTCATGTATACATCTAAGTGTCCCTGCAACGAAAGCCATGTGAAAAACTTATTAAAAAATTGATTCTCAAACAAGCTTCTAATGAAATAATATAATATATATTTGATTGTTCAACAAATAAATTTCTGAATAAAGAAATGCAGAGGCACTAAAAAAAATGAGAAGGAAAATGCACTCTCTTCCTCCTAAACCCTTCATAATTTTGCAAACAATTTAATAGGATTATCCCATTTGCTTATGTGTTCTTTCTTTCCAGTTATTCTTTTGGAGTTTTAACTATAAAATAATTGATTGTCAAACTAAAAAAATTTGATTCTCTCGCTCTCTTTCACGCTGTCCTCTCTTTTTAAAATGAGGTAGTATATATAAGACAAATGTTAAAACAATGGGAGATCAATTCTGAGAATTTAGCCTTTAATAGGATTTGTGAAGGGTATAGAAAGAAGTATTTAAGAGCTGTTATCTGTTGGGTCGGGAAGAAAGCTTGGTTCTTATCCATTAATTGCCAATTTTAGAGTAAATATTTTTCACCTATATTGTTCCTGGTAATTAATGTGTTGTTGTTATTATTTTTTTCCATATTAAAAAAAGAAACAGTGTTACAAGGGCTAGAGATGTAATTCAGTGGTAGAGTCCTTGCCTGGCATCCAGGAAGTCCTGTCTCAACCCCCAGGGTCAGGGACACACACACACAAACACACACACACACACGGTAGATTAATAAATTCAACATATTTCAATCAATTTCCATAATCATTATTTTTAGTAATCAGATTGTTTCATTTTTATCCAATGGAAATTTCTTTGTGTTGGCTTCCGTGACCCATTAGTCATTGCTGCACCATGTCAAAAGTTTGCAGAAACTCTTGCCTTCTTGTCAGACTGTTCTTGTATGTTTCTTGCTCCAAACCTGAAATCAGTCACTCATCTTAGAAGAAAGACCTAGTTCTTTTTAATTAAGAGTAGTTTTTTACAGACCATAATATTTCAGAGAATTTCATGACAGAGCGTGAATCTATTTTTTCTTTAAGTTAGCAAGAAGGAATATATATATATATATATATATATATATATATATATATATACACACACATATATATATAATCGTGCCTATACCACATAGAAGAAGAATTTTAGAAAAAGAATACAGCTTTCCAGTGGTTGATTACTAGGGTACCTACCCAGCAGATTATGAGTTTTTTCCTTCTATTCATCACAATATTTGTATGTGCTTTTTGATACATAAAATAAATGTAAAGAAACAGTTTGGAAGGAATATTTAAATCATTTATCTAAACTAATTCAGAGTCATTGGCAGTGGGAACTCCTCCTAGCAACCAGAACCAAAATCCTGCATCTTGGGCCATTTGGCTGCATTGCCTACCAATGAAGGACACTCCAAGTTCTTTCCCAAATATTGTTGGAAGGTGTTGAGCATGATTATTTGCTTGAGAAAAGGTCAAGCTCACTTCTCCACAAGTAACAGACATTCACTGATTTGCTGAAAGCATGTGTATCTTGATATCACCTCCTATCAGTGTTGAAGGGAAGGGAGTAAGGAGAGGAAAGAGACCACTGCTTTCACATGTCACCCATGCACCAAAACTTCAGCTCTACACTAGTTACTTAGAGACCTAGAAAGAGCTATGCAGAGCCCAGGAGTGGACACTGCCATCAGGCAAGTCTTGCAACTATTCTCCTTCTTGCTCCTGGACATCACAATTTTTGAGAATAGAATCATGAGAACAGTGTGAAGTTAGGCTGTTGGGAACAATCCAGCATAACTGGTGGAAAGAATTATCTTAGGAAATCAGTTGGAGTGGCATCCAGTTAGGATCTTGAACAGGTCATCCATGCACATAAGAGGGATAAGATGCAGGTAGATGGGCCTTGTAGTTCTGTGATTGTATCTATTTTCCCAGTGAAATAGAAAGCTAAAAATAAGAGTGCCCAAGAGGATTTTGGCTGTTTTGAGTAAACAAGAGAAGGGATACAGTGAAGAGATTGAGAAAAATAATGATGATAAATGGGTCCAGTAGCAGATGCCTATACTACAAGTGACTTGTGAGGCTAAGCAGGAGGATCACAAATTCGAGGCCAGCCTGGACAATTTAGTGAGACTCTGTCTCAAGATAAAAAGAGGTGGGGATGTAGGTCAGAGGTACACACTGCCCCCAGCCCCCTGTTTCAATCCTCAGTACCACAAAATAAACAAAATAAAATAAAAAGGTAAGATTGTCAAGTACACACACTTGAGATTATTGTCATGAATTTAAATAGAGATCAGTTCAGCAACACTGTGTTTTTCTCTGGCTCAGTTTATCTAGGTGAATGTAGGAGCTGAGTGCTGTATTTAAGTAAGGTTTGCAATTTTAGTAAGAGAGTAAGCCTACATTAAAGAAGGACAACCATATTCATACCTCTAGACCAAGCCTTCAGCCAGGAACTTGAAGTTATGTTATGGATTGGACTACCACCTCCTTAAATCAGGAACTACCTCCTCACAGACACAATGAGAAAAGGACACAATTTAGTTAGATTCAGTAAGGATTACTATGGACACCAAATTCCATCTATTCATTCTCCAGACACTCCCTCCCCCCTCAAATTACCTGCACATATCTGGAAGTATGCTGTACTCACAGCTCAAAAGATGAAAATCTTCTAGGAATTCCAATTATGGGTAGAAACTTTCTTGGTCTCTTGAGGGCAAGCGTGCAGGGGCAGTTAAGGATCCTTGCCCCAAGGCCACCAGAGTTGAAATACATCCCTCCTCCCCTGAGTGTTGCCTCCTTACTGAGGCCAAGACTCCTGAGAGTCTTCCCACCTGCTCTCCTTCCTCTTCACCTCCCAGTAAAACAAGGAAGTGAGGCAAGTGACAAGCTGCATTGGGAGACAGTAATGCATTTGAATGTGGGGATTCAGAAGTGTCCCAGAGGAAGCAGATTAATGGGGAGCCAAGGAACCCATTCTAAAGTCATGGCGGTACCCAGCAGACAGTAGGTCCATGCCCTGTGCTCTTGCCAAAGAGGTTGCCTCTTGACTCACAGAATGTTCATTTATGAGAAAAAGAAGTAAAACAAATACCACTTTCCCTCCCAACCCAGTCCTTACATCAATCCTCCTGCACATGAAGATAAGGTTACTTCTTTTTGCCCTCATAGTTTTATCAATGCATTATAATTATACATAATAGCGGAATTCATTGCTACATATTCATATATGAACATAATACAGCAAAATAATTTGGCAATTATCATTTTCCAGTATTTCCCCTTTCCTTCCCCTTCTTTCTCCCCCTGGTTCCTTTTCTTTACTGGTCTCCCTTTCATTTTCATGAGATTCCACTTCCCAGCCACATTTCTTTTCTTTTTCCATCTCTAGCTTACATATATAAAGGGGAAAAAATACAACCCTTGACTTTTTGAGTTTGATTTTAGTTTGCTTAACATAATGCTCTCAAATTCCATTGATTTCCTGCAAATGACATAATTTCACTCTTCTTTATGGCTGAATAAAACTCCATTTTGTATCACATATGCACCACGTTTTCTTTATCCATTCATCTGCTAATGGGCACCAAGGCAAGTTCCATAATTTGGCTACTGTGAATTGTGCTATAAAAATGGGTATACATGTATCACGACAGTATAACTTTAATTATTTAGGACAGACACTGAGGAGTGGTATAGCTAGGTTCTATGGTGGCTCCATTCCTAGTATTTTGAGAAAACTCCGTGCTGATTTCCCTAGTGATTGTACTGATTTACAGTCCCACCAACAGTGAACAAGTTTTCCTTTTCCCCATATCCTCTCCAGCATTTATTATTGTTTGTGTTCTTGATGACTGCCATTCTAACTGGAGTGGGAAAATCTCAGTGTAGTGTTGATTTGCATCTTTCTTATTGCTAGGGATGTTAAACATTTTCTTTCTTTTTCATGTATTTGTGGTCCATTGTATTTCTTCTTTTGAGAAGAGTCTGTTTAGTCCATTTGCCCTTGTATTTATTTATTTATTTTTATTTTATTCATTTTGGTGTTAAGTTTCTTGAGTTCTTTATATACACAGAATATTAATCTTCTGTCAAAAGAGTAGCAAAAATTTCCTCCAACTCAGTAGGCTCCTCACATTCTTGTTTTCTGTGCAGAAGTTTTAAATTTGATGCTATCTCATTTATTCATTTTTCATTTTATATATTGAGCTCTAGGAGCCCTATTTATGAAGTCCTTGCCTGTGCCAATATGTTAGAGCGTTGACCCCATGTTTTCTTCTAGGAGTCGTGCACGATCTCCCTATCAAACCAGTGAATTTCATCTTTGAAGATGTATTGATGGTAAAGCTAAACCTGCTGAACGCAAGCCAGCGGAATCATACCTCAGTTGTTTGACAGAATGTATTGAATTTATAACATAAAATGCATTTCTACCTTTTGTTATTGGCATCTTTGAGTAGATGAATCAGGGATTGGCAGCGGTGGGATTCAAACCAACACCAAAGACATTTAAATGTTAGTGCAGCACCTTTGACCACTGGTCCACACTACCAAACGCTGTTTGGCTAGCTCTCTGCTCTTCCTAATGGTAACAACCTTCCAATGGCGCTTAACCACTGAGCCACATCCCCAGCCCTTTTTATTTTTATTTATTTATTTATTTTATTGTGAGACAGGGTCTCTCTGGGTTGCATAGGGCCTCGCTAATTTGCTGAGGCTGACTTTGCACTTGCGACCCTCCTGCCTCAGCCTGGGATTATAAACTTTGCCCTGGCGCCTAACATAGGCTCATTTTTCTGGGAAGTTTTTTTGGTGAGTCCTGAACTGGGAAAGGCCTGCAGCTACATAGGGGCAGAATAGGGGTTTCTCATTTCAGTAACTGGGTTCTTCCATCTGACGGTTTTTACTATCACAGAATATTGTGACCTCATTTATACATCACCCTCATTTGATGACTGAGGCTGTTTTTTAAAAGGGCATTTGGTGTTCTTCATATTTGAACCTGGCACTTCACACCCCAAAATAATTATATCTCAGGAGCATTAGTTCTCAACACCAACTGCTCATTAGGATCACATATGCAGCTTTTTAAAAATTCTGATGTCAAGACCACTCCCTAGGCCAATTATATCAGAATCACTGTGGGTGGTATCCAAGCATCAGTAGTTTTAAAGTATCTCAAGTGCAGGCAACCCAATACAAAGCCCAAGATCTCTGAAGAAGCCACATGGTACCAAATGCTGCAGATTGACCTTTCTGAGTAGAAAGGTGGAATTTTGCAGGTTGAAAGTCAGTTATCTTGAGCTATCTTAGGCCCTTTAGATAAACAGCCATTTTCTTTTAACCTTCGTATCTGATCTCCATTCTCAGAATGCATTGTAAAGTTTAGCAGACCTCTAGCCACTACCAACCCTAAAGCTAGGAGTGCAATAGGATGCCATCTGAATTTCACATTGCTATAGCTTGCCTGCCAAAAGCCCTCATCAATGTTTTGTTTGTTTGTTTTGGTACTGGGAATTGAACCCAGGGGCTCTTGACCACTGAGTCACAACCCCAGACCTTTTTATTTTTCACTTTGAGACAGGATCTCTGTGAGTTGCTTAGGGCCTTGCTAATGTGATGAGGCTGGCCTTGAACTTGAGATCCACCTGTCTCAGGCTCCCCGTCCTCTGGAATTACATACATGGACCACCATGCCCAGCTGTATTTGTTGAATGTGTGGATTTATGACTTTCTTTGTTGTCTGGCTATAAAACTTAATGTAACCTCTTTTACTCTGTAACACATCATTCAAGGTAACTTGAATCCATGTTCTTGGGCCATGGCCATTCATATTTGGCAAGAATAAACAATTCTCTTATTTCTTTTCAAATAAAATTGTTATTTTATATGGACACTGTAGGAACTGTGCCTGAGTTTACTCCAACCAACTGTTGTTGGTTCCTTTTAAGGACATTTCCCTTGCCCTCCCTGTCATGTTAAAAACTCCTTGGACCAGTGGCTGTTTCTCTGGACACAATCCAGAAAAGTAAGTACCAGTTTCAGTGCCTGAATGCTGCTCTGCCATCATTGCCAGACCCTGAAGTACTACTGGAAACGGTCCTGTACTAGAGGATGGTGAGATTGTTCACAGACCATATAGGGAAGGAAAATAATTTTCTCCTCCACTCTTCATGAGTTCTTAGCTGGGAATCCATATAACAAAAGACAGATTAGGAAGAGAAAACAAGTGGAAGTTTGCTAACATGTATACTTCTTGTTTCTCTTTTACATGGGAGATAACCCGGAGAAAGTGCCAATGGGCAGGCATTTTTAGGAGCAAATTCCAATACTTAGAAGACTCACTTTTTCTGACTTATTAGATAAGAAAAGATTTTAAATAGAAGGGATTTATAGATTAATAATTTATATACATAGTAATTTACATATTTATACTAAATAAATCTAAAATATATTTATTATAAAACTGTTATAGCTAATACAGTGTCATATTGGTATTAAGATATAAAAATATGGGGCTGGAGCTGTGGCTGAGCAGTTACGGTGATTTCCTGGCATGCATGAGGATGCAAGTCCAAACCTCAGCACCTCTACACAACTAAGTGTTGGTGCAATGAAAGCTACATGAAAAACTAAATTTAAACAATTGATTTTCTCTTTCCATCTGTCTCTTTAAAAGAAAGATATAAAAATATTTGAAGCTGGAGCACAGAGGTAGAAACATGTATATTATCAATTGATTGTTGACAAAGTTTCAAAGGCAATTCAATGGAGAAAAATAGTCTTTTCACAAATAGTACTATAAAAGTTAAAATAAAAAAGTTTTTTTTTTATCTCTGCATCACACACCACAAATAAGAAAATAATTCAAAGTGGGTCATATGGGCTAGGGATGTAGCTCAGTGGAAGAGCATTTGCCTGGCGTACACATGCATTTGGGTTGGATCCTAAACACTGCCCCCCCAAATCATATAAAACTCAAAACTATTAAATTTTTAGAATGAAATATTAAATTTTTAGAAATATTTGTTAACTTGTTTGACAAAACATGTTCAAATAAACCCTGAAAGTGTGACCCACAGAATGAAAACACAACTTATTGGACTCTGCCCTACTAAAATCACTGTTTATAGCAGAGACAAGCCACACATTGGGAGATAATAATTTCAAAGATGATTTAGCCTCCTGGAGGACATTCCTGATTGTCACAACTGCGGATGGAGGGCAGTATTACTGGCATTTAGTAGGTAAAGATCAGTGATGATACTAAATATTCTACAACACCTGGGACAAACTCCCCACACCAAAGAATTATCCAGTCCAAAATGTCACTAAGGGAGAGGCAGACTAGAGTAGCAAGCTAGGTTGACAAACTTATCACTTGCCTCCTGCAGGGTCAGCTCCCTAAGGTTTCATTACTCCTTACTGAAATGAACTCATAATTCCTTTCTAAACCTTTGAGAAAGGGTTAATTTTTACATTCAAACCTAAATATGGTGAATATTAAGTCCTGCCCAATGCACCTCCTGGGTACGAAAGGTCCTTCCACCAGTGGCCAAATAACTGCTCTCAAAGATCAGAAAGAGAAGACGTTACTTAAAGAGCTCAAATTCCGACTACAAACTCACACTAGGACTTTTTACTGACTAGGTGGGGGCCAGGATGGTCCTCCTTGGTTGGCTGAAGTCTGAGAGTTGAATCTTCTTTAACATTGCCTCCTTATACTAGTGAGCAGCCACCTCCTTGGTGATCTTTTGGGTCCCATTTAATCCATCTCTTACTTTCCTGGTGGTGGACTTGGAGGGAGTCAATCAGTAAGAGGAAGGATGGGTGAGAGAGAGAGAGTGGTAGTGGGGGGACCAGATGAAATATTTTCTAGGAAACTCAGTGAGAGTCTACAGGCAGTCAACAGCAGGGACCACAAGGACACTTTCAGCTCTGAGCAACTACCCAAATTCCTTCAGGTTAACATTTAGGAGTAAAAACGAGATCAAGGTTGGCGTCACTCTGCACAGCACCCTATCCTTTCTCAGACCACATCCTGCACTTCGAAGATTATTTCAATTTCCAACAGCAATGCCATCACTTTGGCAAGGTCTTACTGGCTGCCTTCCAAACAAAAATCGAGAATGGGGAGGAGAGTGCCTTTTAGGGAATCATGTCGGACTGATTCCAACTGTGAGTCGTTCATTCGATGATCACAGTCTCCTAAGTCCAGTGAGAAATGTTCATAAAATTCCAGGTACATTCAAGATGGATGCAGAAACAAAACCTTGGCAGCGGTGGGATTCGAACCCACGCCTCCAGAGAGACTGGAGCCTAAATCCAGCGCCTTAGACCGCTCGGCCACACTACCAACCCGCAAAATGATTGTTCAGTCCTCTTTACCTCGTTATCTCATTCTGTACTTTTTTTCCAGCGTTGTATTTCAGACCTCGGACTTGAAACCATGACTCTAGACATCACCGAAGTGCGCTAGAGAAGAAATCCTCGGAGAGGTTCTGCGTTTCTCTTCCCTCCTTCCTCTGCTCCATTCGAACCTGCATCCACCCATCCCTAACAGCTCTTCTGGCTCGGGGAACGAAAAGGAAAATCGTTCCCTTAAAATAACCCAGCCTGCGGAAACGGAAGATCCCACAGCTTCCTGAAGGAGGTGTCAAGCTCGGGCTGGAGCCCCACGAGCACTCAAAACCTGGTGCTTGAACTGAAGACTGAATTTCCAGATTCGGATTCCGGATCTCCTGGCGGGCCGGGACGCGGACCGGGTGGAAGGAAATGGAGAGCAAGGTTCTTTTCCATCACGCACGCGCAAGGAGACTGCCGTTCTTTGCTGGACTTCGAGTTTGATTCTTTTCCGTTCTGAAGCCAGAAAAGCATTGTTAGAGTCTACAGCAAACGAAAGACCAAGGAAAACGTCGTGCACTAACCCATGAACAGAAACCCCGAGCCCATCAATGCCTGCTCCCCAGTCTTGACCAGAGCTCTCCGCAGCCTTCGTTTCCCAATTCTGCGTGTCCGAAGCAGGCTGTCTTCAAGTTGATAGTTCCTTTCCTTGGAGCCAGTATCCCTGATTCTGCTAGGTAGTCCTTCCTCCCGAGCGGGGGCAGTCGCGCTCATTATTGAGACTGGCGGCGGAGGAAGGAGGTGGGTGGTGAGACGCCCTTCCTTAGGGAATGAGCCCAGGTACTGAGCCAGACTGGTACTCCAGGCACCCAGGATTCTGGAGAACTTAGCTTGCTCCTGTTGCTATACCTCCCCGGAGCTCAAGCACAAAGGCCTCGGGCCAGGAGCTAGGTAACAGAGCCACAATTAAAAAAAAAAAAAATTACACAGCTGTAAAGAGTGGCCACACCGCAGTTACTCAGGGTTAGAGTTTCTGCCACAGGACCCTCCAAACTTGGGTTTCCACACTCTGTATATGAGCTAGAGCCCTGGCTTCGGTTAATTACAGTGGAAATTACAGAATGCCGAGATATTGGCGTGTCCTTTTTGTTCATTTGTGGCAGCAGCAAAGAATTTAACTCACTGCTGTTGTCTGGACTTGCAGCGAAACAGGTGATTGTAACAGCAAAAAGCTGGGAAGTGGGATTGGGGAATGTTTTGACTAATTTTGTACCCCCAAGGGAAGGAATTGTGGTTCCCTGGTAACACCCAATCACGTGCTTAAAATTTTGGTTTGGTGGGGCACATCTCCACAAAGAACTGAAAGCTAGGAGGTTGCATGTGTTCATGTTCTGTTTTTGTCTGTCTTGCAAATATACTAAGTTGGAGAATAGCCACCCAGACCTGGCATACTTCCTTAAACTATGGCTATTGTCTCTAAATCACTTGTGTTTCCCAACAGAAGGGAAAATTTTTCCCATTGTGCATGGCAAGGAGTAGGGGTGGGATATTCTCAGGACACATGCAGGGGATTTCCCCAGGAATCTCTGATAAAATTCTATGATCTATCTGGTCCTAGTGTACTCCCAGCAAGTTGAGGGGCTGAGGAAGGAGGATCATAAGTTTGAGAACAGCCTCAGCAACACAGTGAGGCCCTGTCTCAAAAAACAAAAGGTGCTGGGGATATAGCTCAGTGGCAATGCCCCCCTGGGTTAAATCCGCAGTACCAAAAAAGTAAACAGATAAATAAAATAATATGGTCTTTGTTATGCATTGAATTATGTCTCTCCAAGAAAGATAATGCTGAAGTCCTAACCCACAGTACTTAAAAAAAATTACACCTTATTTGGAAATAGCATCTTACAGAGATAATCCAATTAAAATGAAGCCATAAACATGAATGTGAAGTGTTTTCTAAAATTCTGGCTATGACAAAGAACTTGATTTTTCTAATCAATACAGATGACAGCTGATCCACAATCATGGTAACCCTAAGAAAACCACTGGCTTTGTAAACTCTTGACCAAACAATGAAGGTCCTTCTCAGAGCTTCATGCATTCACTTTTCTTCTAAGTTAGGTATTAAATAGGAATAACTCAAGAGGCTAGGAATGGGAATGTTCCAGGGAAAGAAGTCTGAGCAAATGTATAGAGGAAGCCAAGAATGCAATAAAGGACATAGAAAATATGATTACCCTTTCATTTTGTGTTTGAACCGCCCATTCCCTTCCTCTTCAGAATCTAATCCTAGAGCACTGTTAGGAGTATCACTGCCTACAAAGTCTTTAAATTAACATGAAAGGAAAACACTGGGCCAAAGGGCTTAAAGTCAAGAGATATCAGTCTTTTCAGGCATATTCCTTACTAGATTGTAACTCCAAAGGTGTCTTATAAGTTACCATCTTTCTGTGATTTGGAGTGAATTAAATCACCAATGATCTTCCTTGTGGTGACCCCTAGCCCCCACAAATTCCATTCCACAACTTTCACCTTCTTTCTTCCTGAAGAATTATATCTAGAGTGTGGTTCCAGATAATTCATGGAATGAGTGTGATGAAAGTGCACACACGGAGCCCAGTGAGATGGCATGCCTGTAATCCCAACAACTCTTGGGAGGTTGAGGTAGGAGGATTGCAAGTTTGAGGTCAGCCTCAGCAATTTAGCAAGGCCCTAAACAACTTAGTTAGACCATGTCTCAAAATTTTAAAAAAGTAAATAAATAAAAAGGGCTGGGAATGTAGGCTCAGTGGTTAAGTGCCCCTGGGTTCAATCCCTGGTACAAAAGAGAGAAAGAGAGAGAGAGAAAACACATACTGCATTAAGTTTCATAATGAAGTCAGAGTAAGGGGAAATTCCCTTGAAGAGACTCCAGAATCACTCAGAAAAAGGACATGAATGACTGAGAGGATACAAAACGAAGAATTTGAAGGAAATGAAAATGAAGACTAGAAGGAAAGAAAATATGTTATGGATTTATTACAAAGCATTTGTTAAATACTCAAAGGGTATCAAGTTGTATACTAGGGTTTCAGCAGACATGAGAGTAGCTTCTCAGCATTCACTACAACACCCTTACAATCTGACTTCTTTTACTACAGTGTCTGGAAAGCTGAAAACTGTATTCCCAAAGCCTCATAACTAAGGTCCTATTGTGACCTAGGCTCTGGTGCTTAAAAGAAGCTAATAAGGAGGAATGGGAATCATGAAGTAGCAGCATGAAAGATTTTGTATATGCTGGGGAAACTGTGCTGACGACCTTACAGCTGGTCCTTAGCATTGAAGGTATAAAAATACATGCAGCAGGGATGGCTTGCCAGCTATTTTCTTTGGTTATTTATTACCTGTCCTGTCCTTTCTATTGTCTGCATACAGAACACTGGAAATTTGAAACCTCCATTTTCCAGTCTCCCTGGCCAGCTGGTTTCAGCTTAGGCTTCATCAATTGAATTTACTGACAAGAGATTGGAAAATAACATCTACAATGAAGCCATTCTGCTTTTGGCTCTGAGAGGGGTAGCAGCAGTGGTGGACCAGGTGTCTGCAGGACACACCAGCTTCAGCAGTTCCACTGGCAAGGGGGCACCTCCTGTTTGGGCAGCACTGAAATATGGCTTCTTGGCTCCAGCCCAGAAGTGATAGCAGGTTTCTGTTACAGGTAATAATTTTTGCTCTTTTTTTTTTCATCTTTAACTTTTCCAACATCTTTGTACCAATTTCTCTCTTTGAAGTTTTCTTGCTAAATATCTAATATGGTTTCTAGTCTACAGATTGGAGATTGCCTAACATCATCAATGTGTTTCTGGCGTGTCTCCCAAATTTGGTACTCTAGCACCCTAGAAAATTTGTAGGCTACTCAATACCCAATAATCAACACTATTCAGAGTAAAACAGAGTGAATTAAAGTTTTGAAGAATCTGCACTGATACATGGCTACAGTAGCTAGGAAAGAAAGAGACAACATAAACATTGTATTTAATGTATAGAAATAAACCATACACTAAGGAAAAGACTGAAGACTATTCAGAGCTGTATAATGACTTTAGAGAATAGTTATTATAAGCTGGGATTTACCTTGGAGGAAGTGATGGATCATAGGAGGAACTTAAGGAAAGTGTAAAAATATTCAGGGTAAGAGTTACAGTATTCTTAGAAAGGAATGTGGTGGGGACTGGAGTGGTGGCTCAGCAATTACAGTGCTTGCCTAGCATGCGTGAGGCTGCAGGTTCGAACACCAGCATGTAAGGAGAGCTGAAAGATAATGCTGATAATGGCAGCAATAGTAGCAAGGATAACAAAAAACATTAATTGGATCCTTAGTAAATTCCAGGCACTGTGCTAGACGGCTCACTTTCTTTTTTTTTAAATTCTCACAATAAGCCTATGAAAGTAAGTGGAAGAGCCTGTATTCAAACCTGCAACTTACAAGCCTGAAGTCCTATCTTCCTTTCACTGAAAAGTAGTCTAAACTACAAAGTGCATTAATCACACCTAAAAAGAAAACTTCTTTTAATGTTTCCATTTGATTAAATGGCTTTTTGTTACCTTCAAATGTAAGTCCAAAGTCCTAAGTTTAGCTCACAACCAACTCCTCTAGGATTACCAGTTTTATTAAAAGTGACTTCCTGGTTACTGTTAGTGGAACTCTGGGGAAATACTTGATAGTGTGCAACCAAAGTCTCTCCCCCAGAAATTATGGAATTGAAGGATAGAATACAAACAATTATGGCCCCACACTCAAAGCAACCCAAATGTCCACCAAAGAATAAATACATTTTGGCCTATTCTTATAATAAATATCATTCAGCAAAGAGAACCAATGAAATATAGCTACAAGCAAAAATGTGGATGAATGTTAAAAACAAAGAAGAAAGGAGAAACAAAATTATATGTAGTAAGTATGCATACATTCAAAAACATAAAACAATGTACTTAGGAATGAAGATACAGGTAATAAAATTAAAAGAAGCAGGAAATTATTAGGGTAGAGCTTTATCCTTTGACTGGGGCTTGAACCCCTCTTGTGACAAGGCTTCCAGCTTCAGAGACCGAGCAGCTACTGCTTTCCACAGCTTTCCAGCCTACAGATGGCTATTGTGGTACTATTCAACCTCTGATTACATATTGTTGTTGGAATCCCAAAAGTCCCCAAAAAGCCATGCTTTGAAAGCATGATCCTCAATGTAGAAAGGGTTAACGGGGCTTTTTGGCATTGATGAGCTATAACTTCATCAATAGATTAATCCACTTAATGGATTAATAATTTGAATGAACTACTAGGTAGTAACTGCTGACGGTTAAGGCACGGCTGGAGGAGGTAGGTTACTGGAGGTGTACCCTCGGGATCATGTTTTGCCCCTGGCTATTCTCTCTCTCTCTCTCTCTCTCTCTGTCTCTTTTTCTCTCCTTCCCAGCTGCCACAAGCAGAGCAGTTTTTCTCACCCATGCTCTTCCTCCATGATATTCTGTCCCTCTCAGGCCTAGAGCAATTGGAGTTGGCCAACCATGGACTGAACCTCTGAAATCATGAGCCCCAAATAAACTTTTTCTCTTCTAAGTTATTCTTGTTAGCTCCACTGATCACAGCAATGAAAAGCTGACTAACACATAATGTAAACCAATTTAATAAACCACCTTTTATATATGCATTATTTTGGTTCTGTTCCTCTGGAGAACTCTGACAAATGCAGGGATTTTCAAACCATATGTAAAACAAAGCAGAACCCTATATAACTTTCAGAAAATACATATATAGTTTTTTTTAAAAGAGAGAGGGGAAGGGAGAGAGAGAGAGAGAGAGAGAGAGAATCAGTTTTTTTTTTTAGTTTTTCATGTGACTTTTGTTGTTTAGACCGTTCATTGCATATGTAGTGCTAGGGCTCAAACCTGTGTACTTGCACATGCCAGGCAAGCACTGTAACTGCTGAGCCACTGCTTCAGCCCCCATATATAATTTTTTTTTCAGAGAGGAGAGAGAGAGACAGAGAGAATCAATTTTCTTTTTAAAGTTTTTCACATAGCTTTCGTTGCTCTGACAGTTAATTGTATACAAGGTGCTGGGGTTTGAACCTGTGTACTCGCTCATGCCAGGCAAGCGCTGTAACTGCTGAGCCACTGCTTCAGCCCCCATATATAATTTTTTTTTCTAAAGAGAGAGAGACAGTGAGAGAGACAGAGAAAAAGAGAAACAACTTTATTTAGTTTTTCACATGGCCTTAGTTGCTCCAATACTCAATTGTGTACTTGGTACTGGGGTTTGAACCTAGGTCCTCGTGTTTGCCAGGGAAGCGCCATAACTGCCAAGCCACCACTCCAGACTGCCATATGTAATTTTTTAAACATTCAAAGCTTACTTTTAAGTTGTGGCTCCCTATCTATCTCAATATTAATTTTCTTCAAAACTTTGCAGATATATAAATAAAGTGCTGAATTAGGAAAAGAAGAGAAAGAACTTAATCCTACATTTACTTACTTTGTTCTTAGATTCATGTACATTTGCCTGGCATCAACCATGTTCTCAGTTTACTTAGGACAATTGTATGGTTTTATACTTCTGTTTCTCCAAAATACTTAAATTTTTGAAAGGAGGAATAAAAAAATTCCTGGATATGTGGGGTGAAAAGGAAATTATTACCTAAGGGGATATGATTTACTATGGAATTCTTTAGTTTCCTCTTCTTGGAATTCATGAATAATTAAACACTTTCTGCCTCTGATATTGTATGAGTATGAATTCCAGGAAAGAAGTCTGAATTCCAATGGCAGTCCTAGTGTGTGCACGTGTGTGTGCGTGTGTGTGTGTGTGTGTGTTACCCAATGAATGCACATTCTTTCCCTCCAAGTCTCCCTCCCTCCCAACACACCCATTACAGAAAAATGGGAAAATAAATGTTGTGCTATATCTTATCTTGGAGTCAAAGCTCTTTAACAAAACACCTCCTAGAACTAGTTTAACATATATAGTCAGTCCTGATAGTGCAGGCTTTTTTTTTTTTCAAGAAATGCAACAACTCCCTTCTCAAACCAATGTGTGAAAACACAACCAGCAAAAGACATATTCTCCACAAAGAGAAGCCCCTCCCTATCATGAGTAGGTGACTAATTTCCTCTTCCAGTTTGTTTTTTATTGGCCAAAGTTCAGGACTCCCTTGGGTCTAATCATCATTCCAATTCTATTGGTCCTTAAACCACAAAAGTTGAGTGACTACTGAGGGGAGGCAAAGGGAGCATTGCCAACATCTGGCTATGATTGTTTCCCATCCTTAGAGGTTGAACTCACAAATCTGAGGGCAAAAGTCATTAGATATTTAATATTAAATGTGGAAAAAAATTTTGGACAATTTTGGAAGAACAAATAAAAAGTGGAGAGACAAACATCAAGACACTTTGCAGATAATTGCATGGTATACGTACGAGTGGAAATGCATAGTCTTTATTATTACAATTATTAATTTTGGTGATGCTGGGGGTCAAATGAAAGGCAAATGCTCTGTCACTGAGATACACCCCCAACCCCAATGCATATCATTCATATAACTAGGATTTAACTAGTGCTTAACCCTTTGGTTATTTGGTCTACGGTAATGATAGATTCCCCTATACTCCCACTCCCACTCAAATCCCAGATGAGCTCTCCTTTTTCAAAAACAGCCTTATCAACGTGTAATTGGCAAACAATAAGGTGAACAAATTTAAAGTGTACAATTTCATAAGCTTTGATATATGTGCACAACTGTGAAACCATTACCAGAGTATCCTTTTTCTCCTTTGTAGTTTTTCACTTACATCCTCCCCGCCATCCCTAGGTATTTCCTAGAATTTTATATAGATGGAATCATTCTGTATGTGTTAGGTTTTCATCACTGTGACCAAAATACCTGACAAGAACAACTTAGAAGGGAAGTTGATTTTGGGCTCATGATTTCAGAGATTCAGTTCATGGTTGGCTGACTTTATCACTATGGGCCCAAGATGAGGCCAAGCCTCATGGCAGAGGGAAGCTGGTCGGCTCATAAAAGTCAGGAAGCAGAGAGGGGAAGGGGCTTCAGAGGGGATAAACCTTTCCAGGGAACACCCTCAATGACCTATCTCTCCAATCATGTCTACCTGCCTACAGGTACCACCCAGTAATCCATCCAAATAACTAAAACATCAAATGGATTAATCCACTGATTAGGTTACAGCTCTTGTAATCTAATCATTTCACCTTCTGCATTAACACAGGAATTTTGGGGGAACATTTAAGAGCCAAACCATAATAATATCTAAACAAATTTTACCTCATTACAGATCACCATTTTCTGATTTTTATAGTTTTAGACTGATGATCCATTTTTAGTTAACCATCCTATGTGATGTGAGGGATGAACTGAAGTTAATTGTTTTGCACGTGGATATTCAATTGTCCCAGTGCCATTTGTTGGGAAAAAAGTCTTTTGTTGATGCAAAATATTTACTCTGCTTTAAAGAAAAATAAGAAAATTGTTTATACTGAGCCAAAGTAGGTGATCATGGCTTAGGAACATGGATTCAAGTTACCTCAAATGACTTGGAAGGGGTTACATGAACTTTTATAGCTCAGAAAAAGGAAAGTCATAAATCAACATATACTTTAAACCCACGGATGGGGACTTTACACAGACAGATTAAGGTGAAAGAGGGGAAATCAGATCTTTGGACTAACATTGTATGTCACTGTATTCTTAGCCAGAAGTCTGGTCAAGTCAGAGGTCTGTTCTTTTACCTGTCATGAAAATGTTAGGTCAGATACGAAAGATCAGAGGTAATGTCCTGTTTTCTAAGGGTCTGGAGTAACCTTTACCTCAAGACTCCCATTGCTTATCATGCAGGCAGGAAGTTCCATTTTACCTCCTTGGGGGAGAAAGAGGTCCTATGGCACTTGCTTGAAGAGTTCTACTGCAATATGGCTTCTTAGGGAAATGCTCATTTTTACACTTTACTGAATTGCTTTTGCACCTGGGTGAGAAATTGGTCATTGTTACGGTTAGGATATGAAGTAGCTCATATGTTAGCACAGAAATATTCAGAAGTGAAATGATTAGATCTTGGATCAAAGATGAGACCTCTAGTAAGACACCCTCCTAATATTAAGTCTAGAATTAAAGAGCTATTTACAAGGTAAGGGTGAACAAGAAGTAAACCTATGTCTATTTTCCCATTTCCCACAATTGTTGTGGAGCTCAGCAGAAACCAGTTGAGTTTTTGAAGGGAAACCAGAAAGAACAGGACTTTTCCTAAGAAGCTGTGACAAAGGTCAGCATTCTTCCTGCGTGCACCTTGGATCAAGGAGGTCCAGGAAATGACTAGCCCTGAACTTTGTTTAGAGTCATCTTGGGTTGATGGCATTCCAGGGACCTATAAGAAACAAAAGTAATGTTTGTTTTGTTTCATTTTAAAGGGAGATAGTCAAGTGTAGGCACCATGCCCCACCCCAGTAATCCCAGGGACTCTGGAGGCTGAGGCAGGAGAAGATAAAAAAAGGCTAGGATGTGGCTCGGTGATTAGGCGCTCCTGGGTTCAATCCCTGGTACAAATAAATAAATTAATTAATTAAAGGAAGATAAACCAGTTGTGATAGCACAGGTCTATAACCTCAGCTACTGGGAGGCTGCAGGAGGCTGAAAACTTAAAGATGAGCTTGGGCAAGACCCTGTCTAAAATCTAAAAAATAAATAAAAGGAAGGGATTATAGATAAGTGGAAGAGCCCCTGGGTTCAAGGCTTAGTAATGCAAAATAGTAACAGCAATAATAAATAAAGGAAGGTAACTTTAATCTTGGCCTCAAAAATTCACCGCCTGAGCCCAAGCAGTGATATATCATAGGATTGTAATACCAGCACTCAGGAGCCTGAGGCAGGAAGATCACAAGTTTGAGGCCAATCTCAGCAATTCAGCAAGATCCCCTGGTTTCCATCCTCAGTACAAAAGAAAAAAAAATCGCTGCATGTAATTTTGTGAAGATATTAAGCAGTACAAATTCAAAGATGAACAATTACACAGGGGGAAAAACAATGTGAGAATCAACAAAAACAACAGAATAAAATTAAGTTAGGATTATACACTATGGATATTAAAACAACTATAACTTCAGTTTTTTATAACATGAGCAGACGAATATCTGTAGGGAACAGGAAACACAAAATTTGGTCCAGCAATTTTGAAGAAGAAAATCAACTAGAACTTTGAGAATTAGAGATTACAATTTAAACCAAAATAAGTGATGCAGCAGGCATATTTAACAGCTACTTAAACATAGCTGTAAAGAGAGTTAATGAAACGTATTATAGATAAGAATATGTTATCCAGAATGCAGTATAGAAAGACAAAAATATATGGAAGAGAGGTTAAAAGAAATGGAGGATAGGTGCAAAGCTCTAATGTTTGTTTAACTTCAGTTCCAAGAAGACAGAAAACACATAAGAAAAACAATATATGAAAAGATAATGGTTATAATGTGCTGAAATATGTCTCCATATCCCAAAATCATATATTGAAGTACTAATTGCCAGTACCTCATGATGTGACTGTGTTTGGAGAGAAGGCCTATCAAAGAATCAGGGCCTCTAAAAGGTTTTATTTTTTTATTTTTATTTTTTTAAGGAGAGAAGGACAGTGAGAGAGAGAGAGAGAGAGAGAGAGCAAGAAGCAATTTTATTTAATTTTTCATGTAGCTTTCGTTGCTGCAAGACTTTGTTGTGTAGATGGTGCTGGGGTTTAAGAACTCACGCACTTGCACATGTGAGGCAAACACCATAAATGCTGAGCCACGGCTCCAGCCTCTCTAACAGGTTTTAAAAGCCTAAAAAGAGATTGTAAAGTTAAAACGAGGCCATTAGGGTGGGCCTTAATCCAATCTGATTGTCCCCTGGTAAGAAGAGTAAATTTTGATGTAGAGCCCTAGGGGTATGCACGCACAAAGGGATGATCATGTGAAGAGACAGCAAGAGGGTGGTCCTGACATATTAAGAAAACAGACTTCGGAAGAAACCAAATATGCTGACACCTTGATCTTGGATTTCTGACCTCCAGAACTATGAGAAAATTTATTTTAATCGTTTAGGCCATTCAGTCTATGGTTATTTTGTTATGGTAGCTCTATCAAACCAATGCAACAGCTGAGAATTTCCCGTAAGTAAAGAAAAACAACAGTACTTGTTTAAGAAAACCCACACCCTAAAACCTGACACCTGTGCCATATTTGGAAAATTGTAGATTTTCCCTGTGGGATCATTTACTTCTGTTTTCTACTTCTAAATGGAAATCTTCTCAGGGTTCATCTGATTTTGTGGAACCTTAAATAACATGCTCACTTCTGCAAGCTGGGAAAGCAAGTTTTCTCCCCCCACTTACTTATAATACGTAATATTCTCAACTATAAGGAGAGTGTTTAAAAGACATGGACAGCACTAATATGACAAATGCCTATAACAGGGCAGGTCAGAAAGCTTATGTTCAGGCCTCTGCTGTTTTTTCCTTTTATTTTCTTCCTTCAAGAGCTCATACCTCTCAGAGGTTCTAACTCAATGATTTGATCTAACCTTGATCATGGAATTTTATACTCAAGAGTACTCTGACTGTTGTACAATTCCCATGAACTGCTCCATCCTTACCTCAAATTCAGCTTACCTATATCCTAGCACTCCTCACCACCCTATGTCCTCTCCACATACCCTGAAGGAGTGAGCTTCCTTTTCCCCCTCCATTTATCTTTTCTCCAAGGTATAATTGAAAGTCCTCACTGTTTCCTCTTTATTGTACTTCGTATTTAAGTTCAGCAGAACTTCCTTCCCTACATCTCTCATTCCTTCCTTCCTTTGGCATCCTTATGTTTGATCATCTGATGTTGCCGACTCTAGTTTATTCTCCCATCAATTTATCCTGCAATCCATGTGTGGTGAGTTTCCATCTTTTGTTCTTGAACCATTCTTGAACAGGAACTTCATTTCTATTAATTTCTCTTCACACCTAATCTCACTTCAATAAGGGTGTGCATCTGCTCCAGTAGCCAGTGGTCTACCTTGGACCCTTAAACATCTTAGTCTTTTGTCTCCGACTTTGCCCATAATTTTCTTCTATCATGGATTTCTGGGCCTGTAACTTGTGTAAATCACAACCTCTCCTCACAACGCAGCCCCTTCCTAAAGGCCGCTTGAGGCTCCCTTTGCAAGTTTGTGGGTCTTGGAAGGGCCACCGCCCCTGCGCACTTGACCCAGATAATTTACATTGCTCTTTCTTGAAAATTGTAACTATGGAAATGACTTCAGGATAAAGGTCATTATCTGTATCCCTAGTTCCTAGTGCAGAATCTAGCACAGTACTGGAATTCAGCGTTCGTTAAATGAAGAAATGAATTAAACAGGGAATTAGTGACTGCTCGGGCGCTGACTTGGAGCTGTGAGAAAGGTTCATACATGTAAGGAAGAGAGACCTCAGCAAGTTCGCGGAAGTCCTAAATCCAGGAGCAAACCAAGTGTGGAAGTCACAGTTTCAGGCGAAGCCTGTAGCAGATTTTTTCCTCTGCCGTATTTCCGCTCTTTGCTTTTACAAACTAAGTGTGTGGGAGGCGGAAGGTACGGTGTCTTTCGTCGTTATTCTGTGTGGGGTTGGGCACATATCTTTGTCACTGGCCTCCACACTGCACCATTCCCAGCAACCCCAGAGCCAGCAGGCCGAATTTCAGTACAGTAACTGGGAAACGGAATAAAATAAAAATCAAATTTTGCCTTCTGTGCTTACATCGTCTAGTAGAAACCCAGGAACATCTTCCTTTTCTAAGAAACAAAGCAGCACACCTTCTGTAGGGCCCTATAGCTCAGGGGTTAGAGCACTGGTCTTGTAAACCAGGGGTCGCGAGTTCAAATCTCGCTGGGGCCTGCCGCCATCAACATTTTGATTAAAAAACTTCCCTTCCCTGTTATTGAGAAAATGCAACGTATTCCAGTTTGCGGTTCAGGTCCTCCCGAAAGAACACTCGCTGAGCGGAGAAACTCCCCTCCTTTTAGGAGTGCAAGTGCTGCTTTGCTACCCGGTACGTGGCGGAGTCCATTAAAATCTGTAGGCGGCGCTGTCAGCCTGCGCCGACCTCGCCCGTGCGGACCCGCAGCGCCGGAGCGCGAAAGCAGGGCGGCCTGGGGCGAGAACTGACCCGTGCTCGTGCACTGGGCGGATTTCGAGTGGAGAAACGTCGGCGACAGCCGTTGGGGTTAGGCGTTTAGGGAGACCTACGCCTTCCGGCCGGGGTTCGTGATCAGGACTTGGCGTCTTCGTTTTCTCACAGGGGAAACAAGTGCCTGAAAATTTGGGGGCGAAGTTTAAGTCACTAAACTTGATAGTAACACAAAGAAACTGTGGCTTCATTTTGGGAAAAAAACCATAACGATATTTTCTTCAGAAGTGAATCGTCACAGAAACACCAAGTTTACGCCTCTGTGTTTTTTTCTGGACCCTCTCCCTCCCCAGAGCGTGTGGACGTGGAGGTGGAAGGGAGAGGCGAGCGGCCAGAGCCAACGCTCGGGCCCGGAGGCAGGCGCCGGAAGTGAGGCAGTGGAAAGGTGGGCGGGAGCAGGCCTCTGTCCCTCCGCCCACCTCGCAGCTGCGCGGTGGGAATCTCCTGCCCCAGGTCCCTGATACCGTGGTGGTGCTAGCCCTTGGCGGCCAGCAACCCTCTCAAGATTGAACGGGCTCTAGGCCTTGCGGTTCAGCAGACTGCAGGAATGCCTGTGGAGCTCACGCCTGGAAGTCCTTTGAGGGAGAAGCAGGAGAATGTAGCTCCTGCTACAGCCACGGACGCAGGACTTTCTTGCAAATTGGCTGTGTGCCCTCGCAGTATCGTTGCTCCAAAATGTAGAACGCTTTATGACTGCTTCTGGTTGCCTGTAACCTGAAGAGGGAGTTCTTGGAGAGCCTGCACGTGCTTCCTTCGATAGCTCAGCTGGTAGAGCGGAGGACTGTAGTTCCTGCTGCGTAGCCATCCTTAGGTCGCTGGTTCGATTCCGGCTCGAAGGAGTAGCGTGCTGTTTTTGGATTCATTTAAGTAGTTCATTGTATGTATTCTGATCTGAAATTCTCCAATCTTAAGGAGTCCCAATTGCCTTAAAAGAAATACAGCTTCGTTTGCACTAATGCTGAGATACTCCCGACAGGAAAGGTTTAGCAGTACTCTCCCTGAGATTTACTTTTGACTTCTAGTTGATCTTCGGTTACCCTAAGTCCAAAAGTCAGAGACGAAAGTACTGGGCGGTACGGAACAACGTTGTCCATCCACAGGTGTGTACATAAGTTTGTGACCCGCGGCCAGAAGAATTCTGATTTGCAAAGCAAACTCCCTAATTGTGACCCGTGTGATTGCCCCTATTCTACGCACACATTTCCTTTTAGGAGAAAAACTCTTCTGAGGTGCTTAAGTATTATTTATATAGTTCGACAAAAAGATTTTCAGCTGAGGCAGGAAGGGATGGAGAAATAGGATCTAATATGAGTTAAGATGAAAGTGGAGCGTGAATTCCAGACAATTTCAGCAAAGGCGGGGAGGTGGAAAACGTGCTGCCTATTTCAGGGCCACTGCTGGGTGTCTACAACATCCGAACACGCAAACTGATTCACCTCCACCCTGCTTGTTCACCTGCGGCCCACTCCAGCTCCTGGTATTTTGAATTACTGCAGAGGTGATTTTAGGATCTTATGCTAGGGCGAGGTAGAAGCAGGCGCGTCCGGTGCGTCTGTCCTGGGCGCAGGACTCTACTGTCCTGCCACTACTCTCCCTGCGATCCTGGAGCTCCAACCTGACTCTCTCCAGGCTGGACCATGCGGTTAGACCCTGACCGACGCGGCTCAATGCCACTCAGGCGTGCGCCCAAGGTCAGAAGAACTGCTTCCCTGATCTCACCCTGTGTCTGGAGGTGTTCAGGACGTAGGCGGGAAGAAGAATAAACCCGGTAGGGTCAGTGCCAGACTCAGAACTTTGTGAAGATAGGAGAAAGAAATAAGCAGAGCAGAAAGGAAAAGTCACCAGAAGGAAAACAAAATTCAGAACTTTCGAGCAGCCTGGCGGCCAATTGCTGGCGTAAAAGTGTCTGTCATTCAGAAAGAACACGAGAAGCAATCATGTGCCGTGGCTCGTTGGTCTAGGGGTATGATTCTCGCTTTGGGTGCGAGAGGTCCCGGGTTCAAATCCCGGACGAGCCCTACACTCCTTTTGCCTTTACTGGCAAAGTTAAATTCCGTGCAAACTGTCTTGTGCTTGGACTGCCCTGCCTGCAAGAGTGAACGTGGCAGATGGGACTGTTGCCTGAACGGACCCCCTGAGCTCCTTGACTCTCCCCTCTGTCTTGCTCCGGGGTCGCCCCTGTTCTTAGGAGCGGGGGCCTGCTCAGCTCTAGTGTTCTCCAACCGCTGCTGGTAGGGGTTTTCCTGGGGCAGGAGCGCGGATCCCCAGGCTAGCTCTCTGTCGGGAGGGGACTTGGCTGCCGCCCCGGGACTGACTTGCTGTGGCTCTTGAAGGCGGATCCAGGCGGGAGGGGCCGTGTCTAAGCAAAGTGGTGCCGTCCCTAACCACCTCGAGGCTGGAACGCTGACCCTTTTCTCAGCACCCTGTCGCGATCCCTATGCACACGGAGGCGCGCGCGCACAGACTACACGCAGATCCACAGCAAGATTCAAAAACACCTCTGTGCGTCTTCTACCAGCTCCCCGTCATCCTACTAGGGAGGAAGAAGAGGGTGAGAAACAAAATCTTCTCTTTCCACTGTCCTGACAGTTCTGCCGCCCTTTTTCCGAGGCCAAGATGGGGTTCACACTTGTGCTCCTCCTCCTCCTCCTGCTTCTTGGTAGGGTTGTCAGGAGCATTTTGGCTGCGGAAATCCCTTCTTGGCAGAGGCAATGTGGGGCTCCTCAGGGAGGCATTCGAGGACCGGACTGAGGAATTGAGGAGTGGGGAGAGAAATTAAAAGTCATTTTTTGCAGGAGTAAGCGATATTGCGTTCCCTCCCCGATTTTTACTTTCCTTAGCTAGTCAGAGATGCCAGCGTGAAAGCCCCATTGCTTTGAACCCATGCTCTGAGGGGGACCACATAATATGTGTACCTAGAGGGGTCCTGGAAAGATCTGAGGTTGCTCAAAACTAAAGAAACTTTGCTTGTCCAATTTTTGCCCACATAACTAATATTTGGAGACTGGCGTTTCCGTTTTTTGTTTCTTCTGTTTCCCCCACCCTGACCACACCCTTAGCCAGTGTTGTGAAATTCTTGGAGACATTTGCCAACAGCCTCTTCTCTACGCTTTCTTACTGGAACGTTGTGATTCTAGTTCTTCTCTGAGACAACACATCAAATAGGAAAACATCACACGAGTAACTCAGAACATCCTTCTTTAGAAAAGACAGTAAAAATCTCCTTCAGTAAGGGTCCCAGAGCTGGGAAATCTCAAAGGAGCCAAAACCCTCCCTCTGCTACAGAAGGCTAATTTTGTTTCAAAGACTTTAGTTCCAGCAATTCTTTTTCACAGATAAAAAGAATAAATATTTTTGGAATGTATAGAAACATTCAATGTAGGCTTCCTTTAAAAGACTTTCATTCAGCTCCATCTTTAAAATTAGTTTTGAATTTTTTTTTTAGAAATTATTCAAATGGAGTATAAAAATTGCGTGGTATATTGGAGAGCTTCTAGTCCCAGGAGCACCATAAGTTTGTGGACAATTAAAACTCTTTCTCTAATCTTCCCTTTTCTCTTCTGTAAAATGCGTGGTTGAAGGATGTATCAGGGGTTCCTCTCTCTCTTAGATCTGTGACTGCATGGGGTAGTGGAGTGCTAGTAACATAGCTGAATTACGGGGAAAATCATTCCAGGAAAAAAGAGTAATGGCTTTGGATATAGTCAGAGAGCAGAGGGCAAGTTATAAGCAGGTAAGAGGAAGAGGTTTCTGAAGTTATGCCTGTGGCTCAAATAAAAGTAGATGGATAGAAAAGTGGACTACTGCAGGTTGATGAAACCTCATTTAGGTTTTTCATTTAATCTCTCTTTGAGCCAAGAGAAGCCTCTGTAAACTGTTATTCTCAGAATGCCTGGGAAAGAGGGAGTAGGCACAAAGCCTCAAGTTTGTTGAAAAGTGAATGTTTAATTTTTGTTTTTGTTTGGAGATATAAGTATGTGTTTAGGACTTTGTTCCAGTTCTCCTAGAGTCAATAGGGTCCCTGTTTTCTGGAGCCACATCCTTCCTTTCATAAGGATGTTTCCTCCTTTAACTATTACTTCTGTTACTGAAGAAGTGCTATATGTACAGACCCCCAAAATGTTACCATTATAAGAGAATTTAGAGTGCACGAAGCACATTCCTTCCATCGCCTAATTTTATAATTAGTCCTAAGGACAGAATCAAACATATATATATTCTGTATGAAGGGGCAAAGTATGTCAACACTAGAATCTTTGGAAGGAGAATTTCATGTTTTCTATGTCTATGTGTGAGGACACAATTGGCTTGGGAGAGGGACAGAAAAAATTCCAGGAAGTGTGGATGCCTTTCAAGTTCAACTTATTGGAACATTTTAAATGTTATTTATTTTATAGATTCCGTGGTACTGGGATGTAAACCCAGGAATAATTTACTACTGAGCTACATCCCCAATCCTTATTTTTATTTTGAAATATGGTCTTGTTAGTTGCTGAGGATCTCACTAAGTTGTCAGGCTAGACTTGTGATCTGCCTGCCCCAGCCTCCTGGGTGACTGGGATTACAGGCATGTACCACCACACCCAGCAGAACTTTACTGAGAAAAATATGAGTGTTTTTTAAAGTCAGCAATTGCTTTACATGTATTAAAATTGCTGACAAAGATATAATGTTTGTTAATTATAGACTATAATTCCTTGTATTTTTGAAACACAAATGAGTAAGTGCTAGATGTGTTTTAACGAAATAGTAAAACTTTTTAAAAGACCAAACCAAACCTGTTTTCTGTTTCAACATAACCTCCTTGTGCCAAGTTGGAAAGAAAACCAGAAAACTGGCTTTTTTGCATTATCAATTACTTGAGCAGATTGTGACTCCTCCAAGGTTGTCAGGTAAAGGCTCACAGAGAGAGAAGGAACCTGGGTGTACTCAGAGACTAATTATCCTGTCATTACTGCTCACTTTGGGGACACTGGTGCTTTGATTGGTGTTTCAGGCCATGGGACTGTATTGGGGGGATGCAACCATGCAGATTGTCGGGGAGGGTGGAGCAACTTATCTCTACTCTTGGGCTATTTATCAGAGAAGGGCCACGTTGATCAAGTCATCTCTGGCTGTGGATTGGCTGCTGCTTCTACTGGAGACTACTGAGGCAATCAGGGTGTTGCAATTAGTCTGGCATCTCTCCTTCCTAACAAACAAGCGGTCCATAACTCTTTAGAAGTCTCTTCAGTTCCATTTAAATGGTGAGGTGTGATTAATTTGAAATAGGTACCACTTGCAAATGGTACATTTGCCCACAAAAGGAATGGAGCATTTGGGCTGTCTGTTGGATGCCAGTAGAGGCCCCATCCTGTGGGCTCCATGTCCTATTCTTTCTATTTGCTCCTGAGACACTTTGAACTTTGGCACTTGGCAGAACAAACTTTGGCGTTTGGCATTTGACAGTACTTGTCAGGGACATGCCCGCCTTTTCCTTTCCAGGGACTCCAAGGCCTCAGGCTTCAGGTGCTAAAAAGGGCAGGCAGTGTGTGACAGTTTGCTTTAGTCTTCTTCTCGCAACCCCAAACCTCTTTTCCTTTCAGCTCTGGGTTTTGTTGGGGGTGCAGGTGATGCTGGTTTTGTGGTTCGTGTCTTCTTGGAGTCAAAAAATGAAACCAAGGGACACTGAGGCAAGCAGAGCAGAGTTTATTTAAGAAAGGATAGGAAGAAAAAGACATCTCCAGGAGAAGAGAGTCTCAGAGCAGAGAACTGGAAGAGGGGCTCCAGCTCATCTTATAGTCTCCCAAGATTCTCTCTCTTTGAGTTAATCATTGCCTTCCCTCCCCCCTGCCTAGGAGCTTGAGTGCAAAATTCTGGTCTGAGCTAGTCTTTGATCCTAGACACAAGTGTCTTTATAAGCAGAGGAAAGTCGCTGTCTGGATGCCATTGTTAGCGCAGGGGATGTGAAGCTGATCCGCACCTCTGCTTACTTAGGGCCGTGGAATGCTCTTTGCCCTCTCAGGAAAAATGACCATTAGTTAATTTTCTCCTTATTGTCCTGCATTATTCTGTCTACACTGACTGCCTAACTTTTCTCTGCCTCACAGGGACAAGGACAACTGTGAAGCTCAGGCAGGGTGGTGCTTCAACAATGCTGGTGACATTTGTCCTTTTCCAGGTTCCACACGCCACTCACTTTTCCTCCTCTTTAAGTCATCAGGCTCTCCCAGTTACCAGAAACTGTTCTTAACATAGGATCTGAAACACACCCCTAATGCTGTGTAAATTACTGACAGCTGTGTAAAGACTTTATCCTCCTAGGTTTTTTTTTTTTTTTTCCATTGAAGCCAGGACCAATACTTCAAAAATGAAGATGCTCAGTGGGATTTCAGGAGTGCTCAGTAAGCTAGAAGTAGAGGCTTCCTGAGACTCTTACAAGCCTTCCTGCTCTGCCTGGGAATCAGAACAGTTTTATTTATTGACTGCTACAGTCCCACTCACATTTATAAGCCTTTAAGAGAAAGGAGTAATGGTTAACAGACTATTTTCCTGATTATGCAAATCCAAAGTAAAACCAGATGGATCCCACCCCAGAACTCCAGATCTGTGCACATTCTCTTGAAGTTCCCAGCCTGCAAATTAGCCTTTTAACCTACACAGCAAGGCTGTCTTTTTACTCCTGTCCTGCTCCAGCTACCTGCGAGAGGGCTATTTCTTCCACACAAAGGGACCAGTACCACTGAGAGTGTCCGAAGATGCCAATAGACAGTGTTCTTTTTTGGTGGAGCAAACAGTATGAACCGATGCTCTAGTTTTTGTGTGTAGACTTGCCTCAAAATCATCCCAACACGATTCCCATGTGAGGGAAGGTAGTTTGCCCCTGCTCCCATCACCCTACTTCACCCATCTCATGAACTCCCAAGAGAGTAGAAGCACCGCTTTAATTATCTATACATGATTATCTGCGTAGAAGGATTGAGGAAAATGTATAAACTGACAAGCAACTGAAATGAATAAGAGTATATTTCGCCTTGGATACAAGATAAAAATAATACAATAAAAATACAATAATCACAGCAATTACAGTGAATTTCTTTCTTTTCTTTTCTTTTTTTTTTTCTTTTTTGTACTGGGATTATAGCTGAGGGCAATTTATCACTGAGCTATAACCCTAAGCAGCATAACTAAGTTGCTTAGGGTCTTGCTAAATTGCTGAAGTTGGCCTCAAATTTGCAATCCTCCTGCCTCAGTGTCCCAAATCACTGGGATTATAGGTGTGAGCCAAAACACCCAGTTTCACAGTGAACTTCTTTACACTGCCTCACTATGGCTTTCTGAGTCTAAGAGAGATTTCATGAAACAACAAGGTGTGGTTCAATTCCCAGTATCAAAGAGAGAGAGAGAGATTTCATGAAACAATATTTATTTTTACTCCAATTGTGTGGGTGTGATATTGGAGATTGAACCCAGAGCCTGACATATGCTAGGCAAGCACGTTACCACTGAAAACTCCCTACTTGTTTATTTTTTTAAAAGTATTTTAGAGAGAGAGGAGAGAAAGAGAGAGAGAGAGAGAGAGAGAGAGAAAGGGAAGCAATTTTTATTTATTTTCTTTTCATGTGACTTTCATTCCTCGGAGACTTTGTTGTGTCTGAGGAATGTCCAAGCCACCACTCCAGCCCCCATTAGTTCAAATTTTTATTGCAAGTTCTTCTTCCTAGGATTTAGGAAACTCAGGCAGAAAGGAACATGAATGGAACACACTATACTCCCCCCACACCACTCCATGACCTTTGTATCTTTCTCCTGCCCTTCATCATGTTCCTCTATTAGCATGGATCCTTTCTCAGGGCATCACAGGCCCTTACACAAATAGACTTCCTTCAGGCTGACTCCCCTGCTTTTCAGACACACCCATACATATCTGAGGTTGAGTCCATGTGGTCACCTTGAGACTCCTGCTAAATGTTTGCCTAGTTGGGGGTATGTACTGGGCGCTGTGAATCCACAAAGAAAGAAGTGGAATTGGATGGGAATCAAATAGGATTAGCTGAGACTCAGGAAGCATCACTGAGTTGAGTTTGGAAAGACATGAGTAGATTTTCTCTCTGCAGTTTAAGGACTTGAGGTCTGACTCTGCCATTCATCTGCTGCTTGATCTTGGAGTTTCCTAAGCAAAACAGACTTATGAAATAGCTACGTCACACAGTCCAGATGGTTAAATCTAGTCATGTATGTGAGATCTTCAAAACAAGAAAGATAGCACTAATTATTATAATTACTATAAGGATTTCAATTGCAATTGTTTTACTGGCAATCAGCCTGTCATTAGCTGTCACCTTCTCAAGTGTGGGCAGATTGAATCCCTTGGAGATGGGGGATGACAGAAAAGTGTTGAGGACTTAGAAAAGGATAACACTTTTCTAGATCTAGTGCAAGTGTGGTGAGTGCTGGGGGTTTGGAAATATTTGGCATCCCATTGTTGCTCGATATTTGAAACTACAGGGTGTAAGAAGTGATCCTGGTGATTCAACCCACTGTTTCTATATAAGCAATGACTTTATTTTGTGAGTTTCTGCAAGAGCAAAGTTGCCTCTGTGGTGGAGAGAATCAATTTTGCTGCTGTTATTCAAGGAACAGAAGATTGAGTGCTTAGGGTTAGTTTGTTGTGGACACATAAAGATGAAAGAAAGAAGCCTAGGAAATACAACAAGGATATTTCTGGGGTTGTAACTAGGAGGCTGAGGTGGGAGGCAAGGTAGTAATAGCTGTCATATAACCTTCACCAAAGATGCTTTCCTGATTCCATGAAATTTCAGGACTAACCTGCTTAGCATCCTTTCATGAAACCAAATTGCATAGATAAATAGAAAGTACAGTAGAAAAGCAATCACCAAAAGACCATATCTTACTCTGCAGACTTCTTCCAAGACAGTTCTTGGACTTGACTCATTAGCTCAGAAATGATGTCTTAAGGATGCAGACTATTACATGAACAATGAAACCTTGGTTCTGTTGTCGGCAAGAGTGAGAGCCACAGACATCAGAAAGAGGCAGCTTTGGGATGAAAGGCCATGTTTAACCAACTTTTTCCCCAGAACAAATTTCTATCCATCTGGTTGGTTAATATTTGACCTAATGATGCCCAGGGACAAGGTGAATGATTCTTCTTGTTTGTCCAAGCACAGTGTCCTTGCTTTGCTTGTCTCTGCCAGGATTGGGGACTTTAGATCAGTTCTCCCCACCCCTTCATGTAAGCACTATATAATCAGAACCAGGAGGGACTTCTGTATTCACACAGCTGGAACCCATCTCCAGGAGGAGCACCTGGACCCATCTCCAGTAGGAGGGAAACTGCCAGATTTTTGTAAGAGTCTTCCTCCTGGGTAATCTATTTTCCTATTTATTTATATCTATACTATTTCTATTCATTCATTCATTTGAATGAAACTCTTTATCCTTCTTTAAGATCTCTGGATTCTCAAAATTAAAACAAAAGAAGTTTTCTTTTGGTATAGCCTATATGTGGATTAATGGAAATTAGTGGAACTGGGATCAAGTAGAGGATTAGGAGCCACTTGTAAAATATAATAAAATCCACAGAGGTCTGGAAAGCTGCTGAAGGGCATCTGAAGTAGTTCTGCTCTTGCCCCCATTATAAGCATTATAAGTGGCTTAACAAGGAAAGATACATAAAGCATGCTTTTAGCACTGTTTCTTTCAAACATCTGCAATGAATTTCTTTACTTAGAAAAGTTCTGGATGCTCTTTAAAAACAAAATGGAATACATTAAGATCCTAAGAAGGTACACTGGCAGGTTGAAGGGAAGAAAGTAGAGAGAAAAAGGGAGGAATATGCATTGGGTGTGTTAGTTGCCTTTTGGGGGATGTTGCCTTAGAATGTATAAAAGCTTGGAGACTTGACTTATGAAAACAATGAACATTGTTTCTCATTGTAAACTGTCAAGTTAACCCACTAGTATGTGGAGGTTGGCACATCCCTTAATCAGAAAACATTGCCTTTGGGGAGAAGAAGGGACTATTAATTGTTGTAAAGACTGGGGGATTCTTTTGAGACAGAGGATAAAGGACTCTGAATAACATTGGGACATATTCCACTGATAAAAGTCAACTGAGCCAGGCATAGTGGCGCGTGCCAGCAGCTGGAGAGGCTGAGGCAGGAGGATCACAAGTTCAAAGCCAGCCTCAGTAATTTAGCAAGGCCCTAAGGAACTTACCAAGACCATGTCTCAAAATGTAAAGAATTTAATAAAAGGCCTGGGGTTGTGGCTCAGTGGTTGAGCACCCCTGGGTTCAATTCCCAGTAAGTCAACTGACAGTTGCATGTTTGCATATAGAGATGTGTGTCACATATGCGTCTGGGGAAGGCACTGTATCCTTGTCCTACGCGGATTCACTTCTACCGCATAAATTGTCTGGCTCTTACTTGTTTTTTCCCGATTCCATTTTCCCTGGTCTTTTGGGAAATTTGGTATTGCATATGGAAGTGGGAAAGTTGAAAGTGAGGGAGCAGATGTTAGATATTGCTGGTGACGGCATGTGCTGGTTGGGGTTTGGTTTCTATATATAGGAAGTCAAGATTACAATAAAAAGGAGCAAACTTTGAGTTGTTGCAAAATGCATTTGCTAATTCTGTAAATCATAAACAAAGTTACCCCTTCACCTTGCCATATTAAGACCTGGACGCTCTCAAACTCCAAAAGCCAGTGACTTTTTAGGGGATAAAACCCCTCTGAAGTGTAATGACTTAACTAAAGAGGATATGTGGACTTGACTTATACATATAGCTTTAAGAGATGATGCATGAGAAAGACACACACACACACACACACACAGAGAGAGAGAGAGAGAGGAGAGAGAGAGGAGAGAGAAAATGCATCTCAGTGAGATGGGGCTACAGATCGCCCTGGCATCAGTTTCTTCCGGCTGGTGACTTATGCTCCAACTAAACTTACTCTATAATTCCATCGCCATTGGACTTTTGCCACTGATACTGGTAAAGGCTCTCTGTTATACTTAGAACCATGGACTTGCTTACTTTAGAGCTAACAACTCTATATTTTCATAAATGAAAAAACTTAATCTTGAAGAGGAAAGTGAAGTTAATCATTAAAACAATATTGAAGTTCTATTATGAGGCAAGCACTAGGATTCAAGGTGAATAAGATGGGCCTTTCCCTCCTGTAGATTATACACTAGAACAAAACACTGACAAGTAAATAGTCTGTTGTTTCCCCAAGATCACATGAGTAAGAGTAATATATCATACTTGGAAAGAGCACCCATGAAACCTGACAACAGGTAAATCTATTTTGTGATATCCTTATGGTCAGATCCTAAGATTTGTGGCTTTTTCTCTGACAGATCAAGTAAGGTCTTCTTGGTCTTAATATCTAAAGCATAGAAAATTTGGACAGAAACTCAGCAGGGCTGCCAGCTTGGGCATCCTTCTGTGAACATTTATGTCCTGACAACCTGTGTATTGGCACCTTCTATTAGGACCAACTGTCCTTTTACCCCATGGAAAACATTGGTAACATCCCTATCCATCACTGCCACCTAATGGCTCTTTTGGGTACTATCAGCACTTGTTCTATTCCTAATTTTTGAACTCTGGCATTCTGGTGACTAGGAACTTTCTTTCTTTCTTTCTTTCTTTCTTTCTTTCTTTCTTTCTTTCTTTCTTTCTTTCTTTCTTCTTTCACTTTTTTTAAGAGGGAGGGAGGGGGAGAGAGAGAGAAAGAATCAATTTTATTTAGTTTCTCATGTGGCTGAGCCCCTGCTCCAGCCCCTGACTATATGGATTCTAAGGTTCCCTCCAATCTTGAGAACTTGAGATTCTACAGTTGTGTGTGAAATTAGAAGTCAATAGTTGTCCATTACACAGCAAGAAATTTAATTGACTGCAAATCAGTGAAACTGATAAGATTAAAAGAAAACACACAGAGAGAAAGAGAAAATACACTCAGGAGACTGAAAAGTGCAGTGTAAATTCAGAGCTTGGTACTTGGTTGGCATGGACACCAGCCATGTGTGAATGAATACTTGTTATTCTTTTAGGTGGTGGCTGTAATTATTGTTACTTTATCATTGTTTAAATTCCCTATAACACACTTTTACTTGATTCTTTTACAAATGATAATCTATTGCTTAATTGAAACTTTGTCAACAGCATTTTATTTCAGTGTTGTGGAATGACTAAAAAACTCCCTGGCATTTAACTTGGTATTCCTCAGCAATGTACCAAACTTGTCTAGAGTTATTATCAAACAGACAAGGGAGATCAGTGCCGAATGGTGATTAGAAAGTGAGCTTGCTTTGCCTGCTCCATCACATGCGATGAGTAGCCATGGACCCAGTAGAACTCTAGAGTCCCTTCTTCTTTTGGATTTACAGTCATAACTACCAGACTTATTTAGCCACACAAGAGCCTGGTCCTGGGGTTCATAAGTTTCTTAAGGGCTACAAAATATTTGAGGTGAAAATGTTTGAGAATATTTGAGGTGAGATAGACACATAGAAGCATAAAATGAATAATTGATTTAATTTCTATGAAATGTAGCAATTATTTTTAAATTAAGCATTCTAAGAATTATATTACATTTAAGAATAATTTTATCCAAGCACAGTGGTGCACACCTGTATTCCCAGTGGCTCTGGGGGCTGAGGCAGGAGGATCACAAGGTCAAAGCCAATCTGAGCAATTTAGTAAAGCCCTAAGCTACTTAGCAAGTCCCTATCTCAGAAGAAAAAAATAAAAAGGGCCAGGGATGTGGCTCAGTGGTTGAGCAGCCCCAGGTTCAGTGCGAAAAAAAAAAAAAGAATTTTAAGGTCAGAGTTTTCTCCCATTTTATGGATTTCTCAGGATGTATGAGGACTACCAACATCAGTCATAAACTGAATGAGTTATTGGTAGATAAATTTTTTAAAAATAAAAATTCTTTAAAAATCAGTTAAAATTTTGCAGTAAAAAGCCATTTTTATTATAGGGAGCATTCATAAATATTTGACATGGAGTGGGGTAGGTCTGTGGTGGTCTTTAAAGATTCTGAATGATTTAAAAATTTTTTTTCTCAAGAACTAAGGTTACTGTCAGAAACCACCTGCTGCATGCTGGGCAGGGTGGCACACACCTGTAGTCCCAGCTACTTAGGAGGCTGATATGGGAGGATCACTTGAGCCCATAAAGTTTCAGACCAGCCTGGGCAAAATAGCAAGACCCCTATCTCAAAAAGCAAAACAAAGTAACAACAGAAAAGTTGTTAAATGTTAAATACCTTCTAATTCTCAAATTTTCAGATTTCATAAGAAAATCTTAAAAGTTTGTTAGAATCTGTTTTCTATTTTGTTATAATGCATATTTAATTCTGTTTTCAATGATCTATCATTGAATTGAAATCTTGCTCCAGAAGGAAACATCATGTTTACCCAATATGTGTGTTTAAGTCACACACACACACACACACACACGCACACACGCGCACACACACCGGTGTGTGAGTTCTACAATTTAAGGCTGATAACTTTTGAACTTTTGACAGATCACAGCAGAGACCTTCTTCTCTTGCTTTTGAGAGAGATGTTAAGAAAACATCAAGTCCTTTGACTTGAGGAGATCTTAGGAAACTTTTTGTTTTGTTTTGTTTTACCACAATAGGTAATATCTATTTGTGTTTACCACAATAGGTAACATCATTTACCTATTGTGGGACAGTTTATATACATATGCAGGGAGAGCTATAAAATATTCTGTAGAATAATCCAAATTCTTCCAGAAGCCCCTAGGAATAAGCTTGAATTACCTTTTCTGCTCTGTAAGGATTGATCCCAGACCCACTTCCAAGCATTGCATGACTTTTTTCATGCTCCCCCCTGTTTTTTCTATACAGCAAACAATAATTCTGTCTTTGGCCATGAACCACATACTTCTTAGGGAAGTAGACCTGCCTCCCTTCACCTCAGGGTGACACTGCTCTGCTCACAGAAAGATGACTGATTACTATGACTGCCCCTCATTGAACCTAAAGCAGTCCTCTGGTTGACCGTTTCCTGGGCTCAGGATTCCATAAAAGTCATCTTTCATAGCTCTCACACAAGTATTGCAGTCTTGTCTCAGCAAATTGGTATTCTCATCCCTTTCCCATGGATGTCACATTCCTGTTTAGGGAAGCATTTTGTGTGTCTTCTCTTTTCTTTCTTTTTTTTAGGCAAGGTCTTGAATGTTGCCTAGGTTGCCTGGAACTCCCAGGCCCCACCTTTGTCTCTTGAGTAGCTGGGGATACAGGCACACATGTCCACACCTGGCCTCAGTGCATCTTAGTGGTCTTTAATGTCCTAAGATCTAGCACAGTGCCTGGACCCAGCAGGGACTTGTGTAATGTTGGTATTAAATGAATTAAGAAATCAGAGTGTGAACCAATTTTTCAGTGCTGTAACTGATAGAAAGGTAAGTATTCAGTGATCTTAATAGATAAAGAATAATGGTTGTGGCTGGAAGTTGTGTTGAGAAAACTATTAAAAAGACTTTCTAAAGGAATGGATTAGTTATAGGTAGTCAAGTTAATGAGAAAAACCCAAAGAAAAGCTATAATTAGGTAACTGATGATACCTGATTCATAATGCCCTGTCAGAGAGAAAGACCCTGTCCTTTTAGCCTAACTTGGAATGCAGTTCTGTGCCCTACCACTCCTCCTTTTGCCCTTGGCAGGAGCCTCTGTTGGAAGAGATGGTGATGGGCCTAAGCCCCTTGTTGTTGGTCTTCATACTGGGTCTTGGTGTGACCCCACTGGCCCTGGCTCAGGATGACTCCAGGTACAAACACTTCCTGACTCAGCACTATGATGCCAATCCAAAGGGCCGGGATCGCAGATACTGTGAAAGCATGATGGAGAGACGAGAGCTGACCTCGCCTTGCAAAGACACCAACACCTTTATTCATGGCAACAAGCGCAGCATCAAAGCCATCTGTGGAAATAGGGGTGGAAACCCTTACGAAGGAAACTTAAGAATAAGCACGTCTCCTTTCCAAGTCACCACTTGCAAGCATGTAGGAGGGTCCCCTCGGCCTCCATGCCGGTACCGGGCTACACCAGGGTACAGGCACATTGTTATTGCCTGTGAAAATGGCTTACCGGTCCACTTTGAGGAGTCCTTCTTCAGTCCATAACCAACAGGCGACTGGCCCAGAGCTGGCTCTGCCCTTTCCTTGAGTTTCCCCTCTATACTTCAGAACAGTGACAAAGTATTCACTGCCAAGGTCCCTGAAAATGTTTCACAATGTATGTTTAATAAATAAAAATATCTCTGGAACCAGTAAGAATCAGAGTCTTCTCACTGATTCTTGGCATATTGATCTTTCCCTATTTTATCTACTCAGCTGCTTCCTGAGAGGATGGGAGAGAGTAGAAACAGCTTTCCTTTATCTCCAGTTCCCTATCAGTCAGTCTGGAGTAGACTTTACCTTTCTGGGAGGGTAAGGATGACAAGCTGATCTACAGAGCGAGCTGGGGAAACTCCAGGGCTCATTCTTATGGGAAGAATTTTTAAGAGAGGCAAATTGCTTTTTCCCGTTAAGTAATGAGCCACTATTGCTTTTACAAATATAAGACCTTGGGAAGAAGCATTTAGAGTCAAGTACTAAAGTACCAATTATTAATTATGGTTTCTCTCTCTTTGTCAAACACACACACACACACACACACTCCATACCAAAAGTTGTTTAGGGGGTCCATCTCTGATCTTTTAAGCAGTAGGTAAATTCGATGTTGGTTTGAATGAGATACTCCCAAGATACTATCTTGTTGTAGTTATTTTATATAAAGTTAAAAAAACTTATATGATTTTTCTCTTTATTCTTTATTTTTTAAACTGATGTCTGACATAATATCTGACAATCATGAGCTCTTTAGGATGTTATAGAAAGATTTCAAGCTTATTCTTCATTCTTCAACTACATTTGTTTCATTTGTTTTTGTTTTTAATTTATTTTTCTTTTATTTATTTATGTATTTATTTAGGTGCTGGAGATTGAACCTAGGGGCACTCTACCACCTGGCTACATCCCCACCCCATCCCTACCCCAAGCCTGTTTTCTTTTCCTTTGTTTCTTTTTTTTCCCCCCATTTTCTTTTTTCTTTCTTTCTTTCTTTTTTTTAGACAGGTCTCACTAAGTTGCTTACAGTCTAAGTTGCCCAGGCTGTCCTCAGACTTGTGATCCTCTTGCCTCAGCCTCCCAAATCACTAGGATTGCAGGCATGCGCTACCACACCTAATATTTTGATTTGTTTTCAAGTACAAATGATCTTATGTTAATGGACACTCTTTTTGTAGAATGCACTAATCAATCTATAGGTTGTTGGTTGGCTTTCTGTTAGCTCACTTCTATCAACAGGTACCTGGACATTTATTTATAAGGTAGTTGTTAATAAATTAATTAGTTTTAAATCACCAATTCTGCTGTCTTATGAATATAGAGTTGTAATGGGCACATCATTTCCTGTGATGGCCTCTCCTGCTGCCTGCTTTGCCCGGAAATGGGCCAGAGCCCTGTTCCCCAATATGGAGGTTACGGAACAGCGTCAATGAACCACCTGGGATAGTCCAACCTCCCTGACAGTATTCAAACTTCGGACAGGGATTGAGAAGCAGGTTGCTGGTACATGCCTGGCATAGGATCTCTGCCATGAGTTAGCCTATTTCAACACTGGAAACACTGTTGTTTCCTAATAAAGTAAGAAGAGTTTTCTAAACCTCCCTTGTTGGAAAAATGTCCTTAATATAAAATCTCAAAAACCTCTCATGAAGTGAGAAAATCCCAGTTCTTGGTAGAATATTTGGATCTTTTCTCAAGTTTTCCAACTAGGACTATCTCCTTCAGGTGAGGTACATATTGGTTTTATAATGATCTCCAGATCATTGCCCCTACTCAAGGCCCTTGAATAACAAAGTCAAAGTCATGAAGCATTATTGCCCTGATCATGCCATAGTGTGAAAATTCACGTCTTTTCTAAACATCCACTTGGATCGTTATCATTGCATACTCTGTTCCGGTGTTAGGAAATCACATGGGGCCAAGGGAAGAGTACTACCCCTCCTGATGATGGAGCTTCAGCTGAATAACTGACCATAGTGCTTTTTGCTCCAAGTCTCTTGTCCTATCATAACCACAAGCTGTTTAAAGTAAAATGCCAAATTACAGACAAGTCATTTTATCCCAAGTGAGTTATTGGAGGTATTGAAGTCCCAGTCCATGGTGATTGTTGGCTATGCAAGTAAAGGAGAATAAAATTTCCAAAATTTTAAAGAATGGTGGCATGCAAGGAAGAAAGTTCCTTGCAATTGGAGAGGATGATTCTCCCGTGAGGGACACAACACAAATTCCTATAGCTGAGATATTTCCTAGTTTAAAAACAGACCTCCAATTTCATAGGAATACAATTAACTCTACAAAAGAAAGATCAGTGATATCTAGTGCAACTCATTGTAGTCATTCATTATTTCACCCTGATTGAATGAAGTCAAGGAAAATAAGAAATATGAAAATGGTAAAAATAATAATTACCAACTTTCTCTGACCATTCACCATGTGCTGGGTATTGTGATAAATATTTTACATTAGTTTTATCATTTATTCTTCACAACATCCCAAGAGGTAAATATTATTATAGTCATTTGACTGATGATAAAATATGCTGAAAGAGATTAAGAAAATTCCCCTAAGTCACACAGTTATTGTTAGTCAACTTTCCATCAGATGACAAAACATCTGAGATTATCAACTTAAAAAGAGAAAAGGTTTATTTTGGCTCACAGTCACAGGGTTTCGGTCCATGGTTCTTGGTCCCATTTCCTTAGACTCTATGGCTAGGCAGTACATCATAGCAGGACAACACAGAGCTGCTCACCTCATGGTGGCATGGAAGCCAAGAGAAAGAGAAAGGGGCCGGGGACCTAGTATCCCCTTCAAGGGCACACTCCCATTGACCTAACTCCCTCCCACTTGGCCTCACCTCCTAAGGGTACCACCACCTCCCAGTAGTGCCACTAAGCTTTCAGCACATGCGGCTTTGGAGTCATTCAAGATCCAGACTCTAGAAGTTAGTGTGGCAGACCTGGGGCTTTAGGACTACAGTATCCAAAGGAGTCTTTATTAAGAGTCAGTCTGATGCACTGAAGAAAGCCTCTGGGGACAAATTCTGACCAAAAAGTGTGTGCTGGAATGACTTGGAGATCATTTCCTTTTCTCCTATAGCTGGAGCTTGATGTGTACCCACTTATTCGAATCTGAGACTGCTGTCCTCAGATGTTTCCCTATGGCTTGTTTACTTATTTGGTTACTGTAGCTGAGGAAGAATGTTTGCTCTCACATGAATAATTTAAGACTTCTCTATATTCAGTTTTCCTGCTAAACCATATTCTTGGTCACAAAGAGCAGGATAAGAAAACGTGTACATAACTGTGAAAGATTAGAGGTACTACCAGAAAAACACAATGTGCAGTGTTATGCTGAAGCTAAAACCTAAGTACCAAGTGAACCTTCCTTCAAAAGCTGTGTCCATTGGTCTTGGAGGAAGGAGTAAAGCAAGCATCAGCTCTTCCCGCCTCTCTTCTTCCCAGAACCATTCTACTTCCTCTTTTCCTAACACAATTATCTTGTATCTGCAGCTATAAGCAAAGGAATAGGACAGAGGCTTGTGTCATTCTGTTCAAAGACAAAAGGTGACTTGAAATAGGAAGTGACATTTAAAAGAACAGTAGTTATGCTTGATACTGGTCACTATCACTAATCAAAGGGTAGGCTAGAGGCGAAATGAAGTATAGACCCTCAGAAGCCATTTCAGTCACTCACATGATGGGTTTTGCCATCAAGAAGCAGGATATCTGAAAAGAAAGAATAGTGAGGCTGAGGAGGAAGCTCAGTAGTAGTGTACTTTTTTTTTTTTTTGTTAAGAGAGAGGGACAGCGAGAGAGACAGAAAAAGAGAGAAACAACTTTTATTTAGTTTTTCACATGGCCTTCATTGCTCTAACACTTAGTTGTGTATGGGGTTTTAACCAGGGTCCTCGTGCTTGCCAGGCAAGTGAGGAAACCGCTGAGCCACCGCTCCAGCCCCATTAGTAGTGTACTTGTCTACTCAATTTATCCAAGGCCCAAGATTCCATGCCTAGCACCACCAAAAAAAAAAAAAAAAAAAAAAAAAAAAAAAAAAAAAAAAAAAAAAAAAAAAAAAAAAAAAAAAAAAAAAAAAAAAAAAAAAAAGAAAGAAAACAAGCAAGAAAAAAGGAGAGAGGTATCTGTGTGTATCAAACCAGGAGTTCAGCGGGGACCAGCCCTTAGACTACATGGGTAAGGATGGATCTGTTTTACTCTCAAAAACAACAACAAGAAAAAATTGTCTTTGCTACTTTGGATTGTTCATTTCCTCTTGAATCAGGGATGATTCCTCCCTCACAGACAACTGAATCAAATCTGCTTCACCTCAGGACTCAAGCGGAGTCAAATTTCATATAAATCCCAGGAGCGACAGCCAGATGGCAATATCTGGCTAGTCAGAGTTGTCAAGTGATTTACTTCAACCCTGAAACTGTTGCTGGAGAGAAGCAGTTCTGAGTATATCTTTAATATTCTGGTTTAAAACACATACATATGGCTAAATTGACTATATATGATCGTATGTACGTATGTATGTACAAATATATGATTTCCAGAATGACTGAATGTTTACTCCACTAGAATAGTCACATGAGAGGAAAGGCTAAACTGAAGTTTTACTCTATTGCCTTTGCTCTGCCTCCCGCAATTCCTAGATGTAAGGTATTAAAATCAATGCATAAACTTCCTTTGACCTGAGTCTGTCCAAATTGTTGGGAATTGGAGCTTCCAGTGAACCAAACATTTCCCATTCTAGGTAATTATATCACCAGGCAGACAACTCCAGCTTTGTATAAATTTGAATTTCCTCTTTTTGTACTTAAACCACACAGGCTTAGTCAGTCATCCAGAAAGTCCTGTCCCAATGCACCGTACTGGTTATACCAACCTCTTTCTGGAAAAGAGAAAACCTTTTGTTTTCAGAGAAGTGCCACTCTGGGAAACCGCTCCCTCTTAGGAAAGCAAGGGTGGAAAAAGTTGGGAGCAGGAAAGAGAGGGGAGATAGTTAATAAAAGAAGTGGGAGAGGGAGAGAGGAAACTATGGAGTCGAGGAAATGGCAGCTTTTCATTCTCAACCCCTCTCTCCAGCACCCAGTTCTTACTGTCCCTTCTCCTGCTTTCTCTGTAGGCACCTCTAAAGCAGTGATGTCTCTGCAGAGGATCCATTCATTGCTTCTGCTCTTGCTGCTGACCCTGCTGGGGCTGGGGCTAGTGCAGCCCTCCTATGGCCAGGATCGCATGTACCAACGGTTCCTGCGGCAACACGTGGATCCTCAGGAGACAGGTGGCAATGATAACTACTGCAACGTGATGATGCAAAGACGGAGGATGACTGCAGTTCGGTGCAAGAGCTTCAACACCTTCATCCATGAAGACATCTGGAACATTCGTAGCATTTGCAGCACCAACAATATCCAGTGCAAGAATGGCAAGATGAACTGTCATGAGGGTGTAGTGAAGGTCACAGACTGCAAGGAGACTGGAAGTTCCAGGACCTCCAACTGTAGATACCGGGCTATGGCAAGCACTAGGCGGGTAGTCATTGCATGTGAGGGTGACCCACAGGTGCCTGTGCATTTTGACAAATAAGTGCCATCCTGCAGGGGCTAGAGCTGCTGGTTGGCCTGATTTGCCCCAAGAATAGCAAATAGTAATGCATTTAAAATACCATGGACTCTGTCTCCTCTGCTCATTTCTTACAGTTTTCCACTATATTACCCATTTTATTAAACACATTGTATCCAAAAGAAATGGAGACATAAACCTATACCCAGTCCAGGCTTTTCTCTAATAAGCTTCTTCTTAAAAGACAAGTCAGCTTAGCTCTTTCAGATCCTGTACTCTGGAATTAAGTCATTATATGTGTTTATATTACATTTCAAGCATCTTAAAATACTTTCATCTCAGTTCTTATTTTCATACCCCCGTATCTCTTTGATGCTGACAATGCTGTTAAGGGTATTTACTGAAGACCATCAAGTCTGAGACAAAAGTGCAGTTGAACTGGCTCCTCATTCATGGCTTTTTCTGCTTCATCGCAAGGAGTGTTATAAAAGTGCTTTTTATTATTCCCAAAAGTCAGCTGTTTGGAGAGTCATTAAACGTTTTAGAAATAAAATACTGATAAAATTACAGCTCTGTGTTATTTGACATTGTTGTATTTGTGCCTGATAAAATCAAGAAGTGTATCAGAAATTTTCTTTTGTTCTTCCCAAACTTTCAATTCACTGTAGTAAGTTAGAGTATTAAAAATGTACTCGATAGGGGCTGGAGTGGGGAGTGGTGGCTCAGCATGTGTGAGGACATGACTTTGAACCCTAGCACCATGTACACAATGAAGTGTCAGAGCAACAAAAGCCACATTAAAAACTGAATAAGGTTGATTCTCTCTCTCTCTCTCTCTCTCTCTCTCTCTCACTGTAGCTCTCTTTTTTAAAAAATGTACTGGATTGGGCTGGGAGACGGCTCAGAGGTATCACATACGCCTGGCATGCACGAGGACCCAGGTTCAAACCCCAGCACCACATATACAACTGAGTGTCCCAGAAAAAAAGGCCAGATGAATAAATAAATAAAATTGATTCTTTCTTTCTATCAAAAAAAGCCTCATTATGCCAGTCAGTTGAGTCTCATGGATACCCCACCTATACAAATTATATAGGGATTGTAATAATGGAGCCAGATGAGGGATTCATTGGAACTCCCAAAGTCAGACATAACCAGAGTCCTAGCCTAATTCTGGCATTCAGAAAATCAGGTCTGGCCACTCGCCTCTAAAACCAACCAAATAGATAACGTAAAAGGAACTTTAATCAGTGCATCTGAAGCAGGAAGACAAAGGCATGCATGTATTCAAGGGGCTGACAATGATTTTGAGTTTTTATAGAAAGGAGAATGAGGCCAGGGTTGGGAGTTTACATAGCTAGATGCTTTACATAGTGCCCAAAAGCAGGTGATCTTGATCAGATGTAGTCTGCTCCATCACTGTCTCAGGATTGGTCAGGAGGTGACCTTGTTCTTCATAAGAAAGTTGTTGCTGATGGGGGTGCTTGGACTCTTCACAAGATGTTATCCATCAGACCTATAGCTCCTGGAGTCCAAGGTGACAAAGAAAAGGAGACAGGTGCAAAACGGAGGTAGAGATGTCAAGTCTTTAATCCTGCTTTTAGCCACCCATTGGACATTTGCAGGCGAAAGTAAAGAGTTTAAGTTCTTGTTGCAGTTATACTTTCTCCTTGGTGAGGCTTCCTTTTGCATTTCATCTCCTTCTTTTGGTTTGAAACCTTCCATTTTACTTGGGATTTAGTTTTATAATGAACAGGGGCCTCCCGGGGAGTGTTCGTTTGTTTTATTTCTGGTTTGATCTCCGTGCGCAATTCAAGAAATGGACTGGACGCCCCATATTCTAAAGAATGCAAAAATAGTCTCCCTTCAGGGACACCAGTTAATCATATATTTAAACATTGTGTTCCCACTTCCTGCTATTTTTAGATCAGTGGTCAAATTGCATCAAGGATAACAGCACTTCAATGGCCATATGGGGAATACTCCAGGCCCCTGAGCCTGTGTTCTTTATAATTAAATTATGAATCTGCAGGTATCAAATTAATATGATAGATATCCATGTTCATGGATTGGAATAATTAGTATTATTAAAATGTCCATACATACCAAAGTGATCTACAGATGCAATGCAACCCCTATCAAAATTTCAATGGAATCCATCATAGAAATTAAAAAAAAATAAAAATCCATATGGGATCACAAAAGGTCCTGAATAGTCAAAGCAATCCTGGGCAAAAAGAACAAAGCCGAAGGCATAAACATTCCAGATTTCACAATATACTGGAAACCTGTTGTAACCAAAACAACAAGGGGTACTAGTATAAAAACAACACAAAGATGAGTGGAACTGAATCTAGAAATCAGTCCATGTATTAACAGTCAACTGCTTTTTGACAAACATAACAAGAACATACATTAAATAAAGAATAATCTCATCAACAAGGAAAACTCTGGCCTTCCTATGGCTGTCAAATCTACTTGAGTACTTTTCAATTCTGTGTTTGCAAATGGCCTAACTTCACTGCTTTCCCGCCTTATTAAAAGAATCCATACAGAATGGGAAACTATACCCACTCCAGATTTAGGAAATTTGGCTAATAATTGGATTCTATCATAGAAGAAACCAATAACAGTGATCTCAGGGCTTGGGTTTAGCAGTGGCAGAGCGCTTGCCTAGCACTTGCAAGGCCCCGAGTTCAGTCCTCAGCCCTGAAAATAAATAAATAAATAAAAGTGTATCTCAGCTACAGCAAATAAAAGTCCCCAACCAAAATTTTGAGCAAAATTCTAAATAAAATCCTCCTTGCATCTGCTATTATTACAAAAATCCTGGGAAAGAGACTGCTACAAAATAAAATGGCTGAAAAAGTCCTCCTTTCAGAATCATCCAGTGATAGGGCTCTGAGGAATGACAGGGGCTTTTCTTGATCTTTCTCCTTAATACCTTCAGGTGGGAATGAGATTCTGATTACCCTTGTAGACCCTGAAGCAATCCTCTGAGCACTAAAGCCCACTGGCCTTAAGTATTTCTACAATGGAGCAAAAAGACAGTCCAAATTGTGCGTTTTTTAACGAGCCTCAAAATGTTTTCATGACTTTATCCTTTTACATCTTGGTCCTTTATAACTCTCCCCTTTCCTTAGTAGCTCTGTTCTAGTTCACCTTCTTGACAGGTAATTTGGAAAAACCATGCAGGAATTTCTTCTTCTCAAAAGGGTGGATAATTTTAGAATTTGGCAAACCAGATAAAATAGAGTTAACTCCAGGTCTGATTCTTCTACTTCGGTCATTTACTAAGTCATTCTTGGCTTTTATGACAAACAAAAATTAACCCACTCTTCTTTGTTAGAACAAACATTTATGACCAATATTGTCAATAGATCTAGATAGGCTCCTTAGTGTAATCCCTATTAAGCTATTGAGATTCAGTATTGAGATTCAGATCAAGTTGACATGGTGACACACACCTATAACACCAGTGACTCAGGAGAGTAAGACAGGAAGATCATGAGTTCAAAGCCAGCCTCAGCAACCAAGCATGGCCCTAAACAACTTATTAAGACCCTGTCTCAAAATAAAAAATAAAAGGCCTGGGATGTGGCTCAGTGTTAAAGCACCCTCCAGTTTCAATCCCTGGTACTAAAAAAAGAAAAAGATTCAGATCAACCCTTTGAAAACTTGACTTAGAATTAACTAGTACTCTTTAAACAAAGAAGCTCTTTTGGACATTATGGATATTAGACTATTACTAAAGAATACAAGACATAAACTCTCAATATCTTATGTACCAGTTCTTGTAATACCCCAATATTGCCAATAAGAAAACCTAAATGCTGTGTATAAAGATTAGTTCAATACCTCTGTGCCATTAATAATATTGTTACACCTCATCACCCAGTTGTCCCAAACCCACATACCTTGCTGATCTTAATTCCAACCAGCAGCAAGCCAGTATGTAAAGCCATATTAGTTTCAACAATGCAGGAGTTCCACAGGGAACTGTGCATCATGCTCCTGACCCCTAGATATAAATATTTTTGTTAGTGGAGGATTTAATGATCTCATATGCCTGGGCAACCCTATGTCTCAATAATTGAGAAATGAACTGTCAATGTGACTTAGGATGCCTGACCATTCCAGAGTCAATAAATTACAAATCTGAAATAGATTGTTGCACCAATTTTGTCTTGCTACCCCAAGACAAAGAAGGACTATGTCTGAGTCTAAATTTTTTACTTTTGGAAAGGCTCTTCTGCCATTACTCCATGCCTGCTATAATGAATACATGATTAGAAATTGATCTATTACTTTAGTTGCCTTTGCAGATTCCAGCAAAGGCTATTGCCACTCAGAAACATTATTCCCTTTTTGGAATATTCTGAAATTTTAAAATTGCTTTCATTTACTAGCTGAACAAAGAAGTGTCTGTGTCATCAGTAATGTACCTGGGTAAATTCTTCTGGAGAATTTGAGACCCAATTAAAGGAGGAGAACAGGTCACATAGCTATAGAAGTTCTCACCAAATTTCTCATTGTTATTTGATTGGTTATCTTCAGGTGTAGGCCCATGACTCAAAACCATTTTGCAAATTGGAGCTATAATATTGCTGTTATTTTTACTCTGGTTGTATTTCTTAAACTTTGTATCTGGTGCCTGTCAAATTTCCACAGATACACAACTGCTAACCAGGTAAAGCTGGCTCAATGCTTTGAGATGACAGCCAATGCTCATGGAACAGAAAAATTGAATTTAACAGTAAACTCCATGCAATCTTAGCTTGATAGTTTCTCATTCTGGCCCTCCTTGTTGCTCAGATGCAGTTGGAATGGTTGTTTTGTGTTTCTTTGTTGTGTTTTGTTCTTGACACAGATTAGTAGTGGCAAAAGAGTTTCTCTCTAACAAGGAATCTGACTGACGAGTACACATCCTTCCCAGTGATAAGGGACAACAAGGCCTGATTGAATGGATGATCAGTGATGCTTTCAGAGAAAGATTTTTATCAAAGATGGAAAGGTAGAAGATAATAACATCAAATGGGGTCACATATCAAAGCCTCAACGAAAAGGAATCTGGAAAGGACAAAACGGAGCTCTCATGCATGAATTCCCCAAGTGGCTTCCTGCTTGGTACTTGTAACAAGCTTTACTGAGGAATTTCTATGGCTGAAGTATTACAGAGACGCCAGGACAGTTGCCTGGCAGACACTGTCACCCCTACGAAATACACCAACTTCTGTGGTCCATTCCTAGGACCAAGGAGCTTTGTTTTGAAGGTGTTCACCTGTATTTCCTTCCTCTGTCTTTAAAAACTTTTCTTAGTCCTGCTTTCCTTGCTGTGGGTAGGTGCCTGCCCTGAGTGTAGCCTTTGCTGTTCTTAAATGAAATCTTTTGTTCCACAGGGCCTATCCCTGTTAGTGTCATGTTTTTGGTTGATAGGATGTTCTTGTGTTGTAGCTATTAAAGCAAACTGGCAACCTACTTAAAATGTTAGCCTGAGTTCTAAGTGCAAGTTATTCTAGCAAATTATGAAGCCTGACTGTTGGGGGGAGGGCTGATTTATAGCTGGTGGGTCAGAATCCTAGAGACTGGGGCTTGAAATTCACATCTGAAGTAGGTACAGTTTTCTGGAACTGAGATGTTAGGATCTGAGGCTAACTTCAGATACATTCAAAATTGAATTAAACTATAAGATACCCAATCAGTGTTTGGAGACTTGCAGAATTTCTTGGCTGAAAAAATCCACACATGTGGTGTTAGAGGTGTTGGAAGAGAGTGGAGAGAAACAAAGTGTGTTTTCCTTAAGTGATTAACTCATGTGGGATGGAATTTATCTCCTATTTCTGTCTCTATATCTCTGCCTATATTCTACTGGTTTTGGACTGGAAACTCCAGGATCATGAGCTAAATAAAGCCTCTCTCTTCATAAGTTAATTGCCTCTACGTTTTGTTGTAGTAATGTGAAACTGACTAATACTGTACCTGATCCATTCAATAAACTTCCTCTTTCAACATTCTTACCATAATGCAGATAGCATAACTGATATTTGCACTCTCAGATCTTCTTTATTATGATTGCTAATCAGGTGGTATTTTGATAACACATGAACATTTTTGGCACTCTCTGACTCTAACTTACAGAGGAAATCTCTGGTTAAGTCCTTTCCTCAACTCCCTCCCAAATTGTTTGACCTCACAGGATAGGTGGGGGACAATACAGCTAAATTTGGGGGTTAAGCAAATAGGAAGGCATAATATGGGATTCAAACCCCAGCACCATGTACACAACTGTCAGAGAAACAAAGGCTAGATGGAAAAATAAATAAAACTGATTCTCTCTCACTCTCTCTTTAAAAAAATAAATAGATAAGTAAAATAAAATATTTAAGGCAGAGCCCATGATGTAGTTCAGTGGTAGAGCACTGGCTCGGCATGAACAAAGTCCTAGGTTAGGTTTCCCTAGCACCACACATACACACACATACACACACACACACAGAAGAAAGTTAATAAGATATAGATGCATTGTAACTTCATTTTTTTCAGTACTGGCAGTGTAATTCAGGGCCTCACACATTTTAAAGCAAGTACTGTTCCTGAGCTGCATCCCCAGCCTGTATCACAACATTAATAATAAAATACAACATTTATTACAACTGTCAAAGCAAAATGGGGTTAGCTAGGGTAAAGGTAAAATTTGAAAACAACACAGTTTAAGAGCAAAGAAGTTTATTTTCTTATCACTTGAGAATTTTTAGGTAAGTGATGAAAGTTATTCAAGGACCAAAATTCCTTTCATTGTTTTACTCTACTATCCCCTAGGGGAGGATGTGGTATGCAGGCCTTTGGCATTGTGGTGAAGCCAAAGAATAGTGGAGAACAAAAATAACAATTGAGAACAAGAGAACAAAAATAATTATCCTCAGGAAATATCATTAAGTATAATCCTTTGGATTACAAAGGAAATTAAATATTAAGCTTTTAAAGTTTGTGACATAGTAATATATGTATTTATTAATTCATTAAGTAAGGCATAAATGTGGGTATAATTATGACTATAATTTTGAACTTATCAATGTAAATGATATTTTGAGTATTTGTAAACATAAACTGATATAAAAATCTATGATTTTTATTGTTTTTCTACATTCATAAATGAAGGAATTGCTAAATTTGAGTTGTGGTTTAATGGAACTAAACATATTTTTTCCGACACATGAGTTCGTGGACCCTAGGAATTCCATCTATGGAGCCCTTGTGGGACAGGCCTGTCCTACAAAGGGTAAATGCACTCCAGAGACCTCAACTCCCAGCTGCTGGCTATTAAAAGCATGGTATGTGCTTTCCCCTGCTCTCCCAGTTTAACTCAGGGCTTTATGGCATGTGCCTGTCTTACACCCTCACTCACTAACTCTGCCTTATTAGCCTCAGAAACCAAATGTATCATGAAAGCCAGGCTACCTCTCCAAAGACAAAGGGTAAAACTATTGAAGAATCACCAACACAACACATTTCAAGGACCCTTAACTTGTTTCTGCTATGATTCATGTTCTCTCCCATTTCCCACCTATGTGTTCTCTTAACAGCTACAGCAGCTCATCCTCATCATGGGGCAGAGATGTTCACACAGGATGCTCCAGCATTAATAAGAAGCTAACATTTGGCACCAGGATGACCAGCTGACTACCCTCCATCAGGGTTGAAATGTTTGCCCAGACAAAGAAAAAACCTTTTAAAATGTATCTAAAGACGATTAATATTCTTTAGTTCTAGTCCATCCCGACCCTTCTTTCATGTGAATAAAACTAGCTCCTCTCAAGACAGCTTAACTGTCTTTCTGTTAGTGCTGTGTCTCCCTTCTGCTGGAACAAGAAGTCCCAAAAGTCTTGTTACCATTACACTTGTGGCTTTATCTGGTTCTCTGATAGACTAGGAACCCACTGAGCTGGCAACCCTTGGCAGCTTGTCGATCCCACATTAAATCTCTCTGAGATGTTTTTTTCATATGCATCAGAAAACCTAAATCATTATTATGGTTCTGAGAAACAGTTGTAACCAAAAATTGAAGTTGAATAGTGGTCAACAGAAGAAATATCAAAGAACAAATAGAAAAGTTAAACTCAAAGAAAATGTTTAAAGAAAGACTATGATTAAGAAATAACTCTTGGGCATGGTTGTTCACGCCTGTAATTCCAGTGACTCAGGAGGCTGAGGCAGGATTGCAAATTCAAAGTCAGCCTCAGCAACTTAGCAAGACCCTAAGTAATTTAGTGAGATCCTGTCTCATAATTAAAAAAATATGAAGGGCTGGGAATGAGGCTCAGTGGTTAAGTGCCCTGGGGTTCAATCTCCAGTGCCAAAAAAAAAAAAAAAAATCCTGAAAATTTCTGTTCACAGCATAATGTCACTCTAATAACTCAAATCAGAAGCCATCAACTAAAAATTTTCTGCTACAAAAGCTGACCAACAGCTCTATCAAGCAGACCCTTTAAAGCATTTCCAGAAATAACAGTTGACTTACCTTTCTGGGCTGCATTGGTTGCAGATATAAAGGGATCCTCTTCCCTAAACAGCAACAGTTTGTTTAGATTGCTTCCTAATTTGCTTTATTTCTAAGAGGAGTTAGGACTTTGGGCTTAGACCACTGGATTAACCGAATTAATTAATTGACACTAGGCATGTCTAGGGTAGAACAATCCTACATGTAATAATATTATCAACAAAATATATCAGCATAATAATTTATTATTCAAGAACTACTTTCACATACATTTTTCTTACAATTCTCAAAAATGGCTTGATAATATTCTGTTACATACCATAAAATATGGTGCTTTGAAAGATTATGGATCTCTTTCTTGTTTCTTCAAATATTGGTCCAGGTGACTTCTCCCTCCCATTTTCTCTACATTCATTGAGTCACTACCTGAATTTAAATCTTCAGTAGATAATACAAACTTGGTAGAAAGGGCTCTAATCAAGCCAGGCATGGTGGTGCACACCAATCCCAGGGACTCAGAAGGCTGAGGCAATTCAATTGCAAGTTCAAGGCCAGCCTGAGCAATAGTGAGATCCCATCTCAAAATAAAATACAAGAAGGGCTGTGGATGTAGCTCAGTGGCAGAGTGACCCTGGGTTTAAAGGGCTCTGGACATATGCATGTGTGATTACCACCTTGTTTGTCCTCTCAGTCACCTCTAAGTTATCCAGACTCAGATGGCCAGAATTCTTACCTTGTTACTTAAAGAAATGAAGTTTAGGAGGATGAAAAGAATGTGCTTTCAACCAGTGCAGTGGCTCATGCCAGTAATCCTAGCGCCTCAAGTGGCTGAGGCAGGAGGATCATGAGTTCAAAGCCTTTCTTAGTAACCTAGTGAGGCCCTAAACAACTTAGCAAGACTCTGTCTCAAAATAAAATATAAGAAGAGTTTGTGATTTGTCTCAGAGGTTAAATGCCTCTGGGTTCAATCCTTGGTACCATTAAAAAAAAAAAGTATGTGCTCTGAGCCAGCCCCGCAGCCAGTCTACTGGCACATGATTTCCTATTATTCCAGGATTGATTAAAATGAGCTGGAGTCTGAAGGTACATTCTGGATATAAACAATCTGAAATTCTAATAAAAAGGTGGCCCAGAGAAATGCCATGAAGGTGGCTTAGCTATTAGCAGCCCTTGAAGGTATTGATAGAAAGCACATTTCAGTATCTCAATTGATCCATAAATTGTACCTTTAACTAAATACTCTTTCACCTTTCAGCAAAGTTCCCACAGTTCATACCTCCAGAGGTGGCTTTTCTCCCTGAAGTTCGCACAGAACGTAGCCCAGCCGTTCATAGACCATAGCCAGAAGTTAGTCAGGCAGTGAGTTTAGGAGACAGATTGATGGTTGTCTTCTGAAAATTATAGATAACTCTCTCTGGGGTCACTCTCTGGTGCCCTGCAATTTCTTTGTTCCTGGGAGTCATTCTTTGATGTTTGTAGCCCTTGCTTGAGGCTGTTCTCAGAGTGAACCCAAGTGTTCTACATGAGAAGGTGTAGGATCGGGTTCAGACAAAATGATTTCCCTGACCCTGCCTTCCACCCCCACCCCTACCACCACCACAGATCCTCAGGAGTGTTGTACCACCCACTGTCATTCCTTTCTCCAATACTGTATAGTTCTAGGGCACTAAGAGAAGAAAGAAGTAGATTCTGCTCTTCTAAGTTCTGATACCAACTGCAACCAGTGGCAGGATCACTGAATCTGAATAAGGTGAGTGAGAAAACTTTATGCATAGGAAGCTTGAGCGAAAGGCCCAGAAACACTGGAAGGAACTTGACTGACATTTTTAGATAGTAAAGAATTAAAAACAATTGAAATAATAGAAAAAGGAGGCCTAAATTCAGTTCAGTCAAAATCCCACTGACATAGTCTGTCCTTCACCTTGTCCTCCCTCCAAACCCTGATCTTCCAAGGCATGCTCACACCCTAGCAGACTCTCACAGAAATATTATTAGGCCCATACAAGGCCACTGATGCTCAGAGTTGCAAATCAGTTTAGAGATCCAGCAAAGCCAGGGACTCTCCTCATGCAAATGAGAGCAGAGAGCTAGTTTAAGGGGAAGACTTGTAAAATAACTCAACTACTTATTCTAGGTCAGAATTTATCCTGTGAGAGCAGTTTTAGTCTTAGTATTTGCTTGATCAGATCAATCTATCCAATCCAGAGTTCCTTTACTAGGATATTCGCAAGCAGCTCTGTCAAATCAAGATAATTTATAATGATGATTGGAGAAACAGCCCCTGAGAAGGAATGTATTAGTTTAGACCCAGGTTTGGGAAAACATTTTAAGGAAGTCAAGGTTGGACATGCACCATCATGTAGAGTTGGCATAATTGCAGCCTGGCTGTGATTTCAGGGAACCAAAAACCTTCCTGCCTAGGAAATATCTCCCAAAGTAGTTATTCATCTTCTACATGCCCATAAAAGGTGACAACCCTTTCTACTTTGCAGACATAAAGTTTAAAATGCCACATTCTTTTGGACACATGATTTTCTGAGAGTCAATCTGGGGAAAAGGAGCTAACTAGAGGGTGGCGGCAGGTTCCTTGGGTCATATGGGGAGGACAGATAAGAAGTGTTTAGAATTCTTAAAATAAATTTCATCTTCTCTTTCCTATTTTTGTCCTTGGTTCACTCAATCTGCAATGTATTTTTATTGCCTATAAACATTATTATCTAATAAGAGCCGTCATCTAAGTTGGGCATGGTGGTACATGCCTATAATTCCAGCAACTCAGGAGGCTAGGGAAGGAGGATCACCAAGTTCCAGGCCAGCCTGGGCAACTTAGCAAGGCCCTTTTTAAACAATTTAGTGAGACTCTGTTGCAAAAATTAATTAATTAATTAATTAATTAAAAAGGACTGAAAATGTAGTTCTATGGTAAAGCCTCCCTAGTGGTTCAAATCCAGTACCCCAACCTCCCAAAAAAGTCATCATCTTCTGGTACAGGAACCAAATAATAAAATTAGGCCAAGTGCCCTAATTGGCAGGAATAAGAATTTTGAAGTGGAGCTCAATCCTCAAGGTATGCATTAACATTCTCTTCCCTGTGTACACACAGGTGGCCCTGATCACTGAGATGGCATCTTCTCTAAAGGTCTGGGGCACTCTTTTGACTCTGCTGTGCCTCCAGTGCAGGTTATTTGTGCACAGTGAAAGCATTTCCAGACGGAAATTTATGGAAGAACACCACCTAAATCCAAGCCAAGAATTTCTTGCGTACAAATGTAATGTCCTCATGAAAAAAGAAGCTCTGAAGCACAAGATTATTCACCTCTTCATTTATATCTCATGGTACAAAGTCGAGCATATATGTCTCAGTGGCAAATGGAATGACCGTTATAGAAATACATACATATGGGCCCAGAGTCCCATCAAAGTGCTCAAGTGTCACCGGGAGAAATTAACCAATAATTATAAAGAGACCAGGAGCTACAGCTACGTTCAATTCCATTGTAGCATGGATGGGTATGTTGATAGCATAGAAGACCTGAAGATCATAGAGCCTCTCTTCAAGTAGACAGTCTGCCTGAGACCCCAGGTCTGGGAAGAGTATTTCATGGTTCTCAGGTGATACCCCTGCCTACATCAACACCTGCTGCCACTCCCCAGTTTGTATTTGTGTGTCAATGTTTTCCAGTTTGAGTTATGTATCACATAGTTTCTTGATACTACATTTTTTATGTTGTTCTCTGCCTATAGTAATATCCTGTCCTCATTTACCTAAGTTACTCCTACATGTTTTTTCAAGATTCAGCTCATGTAGCATCTCTTCTTCACTAATCCAGGGCTTTTCCTGATATTGACCTCTTTATACTTACCCAAGCTGAGTGACCTTCCCTTCTGAAAATAAAGAATGTTATTCCAATGTGTGCGATGTACATATGTTATGTGCGCAGTATGTATTATATCACTGGTATGAGCAGCACGGTTGCTAATACTACAGAATGTGATTAGAAGTGATTGCGCTGTACGTAGGTCTGCGTGTGCCTAAATGTATGTGATATGTTTATATAACTGATGGGATATACATGTATTTGTGCTAAGCTGGAAACAAGTTAAGGCCTAGGCATTATTGTGGTAGCATCCTTAGTTTAACCCAAATGAGGGGCACGGGCAGAGGTATCTGACAGTCCCATGGTTCCCAGCTCATACTAGGTACTCAGGGAAAAAAGAACCCCTCCTCCACCAACCAGAATGACAGAATTCCTTACTGCACCAATTTATTAAGAATGTTTCTAAGAGGGCCAATTCATTTTAGATAGGTTAAGGCATTTCATTTCCTGATGACATTCCACACTAAATAGAAGATCCTAGCACAAGTGAGTTTGACTGATAATAAACATTTTCATTTGGCGGTGAAATATGGTGGAGGTTGGAAGACTTCAAAATGTCACATTCCTCAAGAATGAAACTTCAGACTTGAATTTTGTTATAAGGAAGTAGTAAATGCGAGAAGAAAATGCTGGGGATGCAATAGGTACAGTCTATAAGAATTCTGCTTGCAACCTAGGGGAGAGAGATGCAGAGGAAGAAGAATGTTGTCGTCATATAGTTTTGGCTAGGGCAGGTAAGGGCAAGTATGGGCAGGATAAATACTAAGCATTCAAGTACCTTAAGTTCTTTAATTTTCTGCATTGTTGCATGCCTCTGATCTAGAAACAATCGGAGGAAAAAAAAAACCCCAAGGTAATAACGCTTTTCATTAGGTGACTGCATGCCTTCCTATGATTATGGTGTCAATCAGTAACCAGTGTATCTAGATGGGCCATCATATCTTAGGGCAATTCCCCATCTTTGCAATTTTTCACTGAATCCTGAGATGAGCTGATATCTGAGGAATGACCTATATTAACCAACATCACAAGAGATTAATTTTGTTTGGTTTTTGTCTCCCCCCTTCAATAAATGTCCCTTGCTTGCTTTGTTTGGGGAGAAAATAGCCTTGCAAATTAACGCCAGGCTAGGGTCCTCCTTGCTGGAAGTAACAAACCTCTCTCCACCCTTTCGTCTCTTAGTTGTGCTTATTGATTTTGTATTTGGTCATGCTAAACACTGGGCTCAGAAAAAGATATCCTAAAGTATGGTCCTTTGGCATGTAAGTGATTAAGGAGGAACCAAGATCTCTGTAACCTTTGCCTACCCCTCTGTGTCTTCCTCTTCTTTCCTTCTTGAAACAGTGGGGCTCTCTCTGGAGTTCCCTTATCTGAGTAAGGGAAATTCCTCCTTAATGCAATTATCATGGACCCCTTCTCTGCAATTCCATTAAGCCAAAAATATTAATATATAGGAAAATAAGACCAAAAGTCTGAAACCTCACTCAGAAAGACTTTGTCACAAACTATCATCTAGTCTTCTGAAGCCTGTTACCTGAGAGATGTCATGCACATAGCAATCATGCATTTATTCTTTTTACTTACCTTTAATCTCCCATAGACTGTCATCGCTCCTCCCCTCCCCCAGGATATTATTTACACTTCAACTATCTGGGTGTTCTTTGAGTCTCCTATTGAAACAGAACCCCTTTGAAATTAAAAGCTCCAAATTGTGTTAGCTCCTGAACTTCCTCATACTGAGAATGAAGGCTGAGGAGCTTCTCTCCCTTAGCTCCACCATCATGGAACAGAATGTGGCGTGCTTCTCAGCCCAGCTAAATCTACACATGTACATTTCCTGATTTTAGTCCCACTCTACCCCCTCTCCTCTTATAAAAACTTTGTGCACCCCTGAGCCCCTAAATATGGAGATTTGAGAAAGAAAAAGGTCGTCTTCATTTCCCTTAAAGCTGACTTTGAATAAAACTCGTTTCCCCTGCCAATCTGCCTTCTGGTATTTAAAGTCCTTCCTGTATCACTATTTTGTGTGGCTCCCATATAAATGCACCTCATATAAATAAACTTTTCTTCTGATCATATGTTTATTGCCATTTTATTGCAGCAGATTCAATTGTGGAACTTCAGAGGGCAGAGGAGAAATCCCCTTAGTCTCTACTGTCACAGAGAAGAGCCCTAGGTGGCAGCCGAGGACACCCCAACCCAGATTGCTTAGGAGGATTTCAAGCAAGACATTACACCTAGTAAAAGAATTTATTAGAAGGGAAGGGAGAAGAAGGAAAGGAAAGGGATAGAAACATCCTTACCAGCAAGAATGGGTTTTCTCAGAAAGGAGAGTGACAACGGTCCTTATGATGGCAGGGGTTTTTAAGGTGATAAGACTCCCTAACATCTACTATTTCCTCTTCACCTAAAACAAAGAAAGAAGGATGTGGAGAGGTAAGATGTCCAGGAAAACGATGGTAAACAAGGGAAAGATCTCTTTCGCTGCTTTAATTTAAAGCTTTTTTGAGAAGAGCTTGATTTACAGTCATCTTTTTCTTCCTGGGACAGAAAGAAGATACCAGTAAGAATGGAGATTTTCTTTGTAAGTGTAAGTTTCCCTTACAAAGAATAATTTGTTTATATTCTACTTTGAAAGATTCTCCTGTGTCTGTTGTTTTTCAACAAGAAGCCAGTTCAACCAGGGTGGTGGTGGTACAAACCTGTAATCCCAGTGGGAAGCTGAGGCAGGCAGACCACAATCCAAAGTCAGTCTCAGCAACTTGGCAAGACCCTGTCTCAAAACAAAAAATAAAATAAAAAATAAAAAAGGCTGAAAATGTGGCTCAGTGGTAAAGTGTACCTGGTACAAAAAAAATTAGTTCAAAATAATCTTCATGTCAAAGAAGCATATTTGGTTTGACACATTCTGTTTTCCTAAGGTAGGCTTTCAACAAGCACCTTATTTAAGAACTCTGTAGCTAACGCGGTGGTGCGTTCCTGTAATCCCAGCAACTCTCTGGGAGGCTTGAACATTAGAAATACCAGGGTGCTGCAAGGAATCAAACATATGTTCCGAGGTAGCTCGGCAAAGGTGTGGTACCAAAGGAAACCCAGCAAGCAAGCACACTTGAGGGGGCAGTCCACTTGTTTTTATCCCTAATGGAGCACTGCCCCTAGCTGTGATAGGAGGAGCTCAGGGTTACAATCTACATGATTAGCAAATTTTAAAATTGGATAGAGCAAAGGGAGGGGCTACAGTTAAAGTAGCTATAATCGGATCTTGTATCTCAGTTAAGCTAAATACTATATTCTGAAAATGGGCCACCAAACTTTCTATTTCTCACATGAAGCAGAATTACAAGTTTTAGGGCAGCCTGGGCAATTGAGGGATGCCTTAGCAACTTAGGGAGACCCTGTCTCAAAATAAAAAATAAAAAGGGCTGAGAATGTAGCTCACTGGTAGAGTACTTGCCTAGCATGCACGAGGTTAGAGGTTAATAGCAGGAAGTGGTGGTGCACACCTGTAATCACAGCAACTTGGGTGGCTGAGGCAGGAGGATCACAAGCTCAAGACCAAACTCATCAACTTAGCAAGGCCCTAAGGACTTAGCGAGACCCTGTCTCAAAATTAAAAAAAAAAAAAAAAAAGAAAGAAAGAAAAGGGAAATAAGAAGGGGCTGGGGATGTGGCTCAGTGATTAAGCAGTCCTGGGTTCAATTTCCAGTACCAAATAATAATAACAAAAAATAAAAAATGGTGATACAAAACAGTATGGAAGGAAAATTAATTTAAGAATAAGTAATGTAACAGCTTTGTACTATTGAATTGTATTTCCTAGAATCCACCCTCTTTGGATAGCTACATATTCATTTCCTCTACTGTGTGTAATATCACTGGACCTATTCATCATGATTTTGAGTTCCTTTTACTGATCTAAAGTAAATGTTATGAGATTCAAGCAGGCTAAATGGATTCCCTCTTGTAGGATTTCAGAATAGTGTATCCTCAAATATGACTCTAGAAGACCAGAATAAATATCCTGAAATGTGACTCTGGAAACATTCCCACCCACAATGAATTAGTATTCTGGCTTCTCTTCATCCTCATCAGTATTTGGTATTGTCTGGGTTTTTTAATTTTAGCCATTCTAGTAGGTGTATAGTGGTATTTTGTTGTTGTTTTTATTTGTAGTTTTCTAATAATATATTGAAGAGATTAGCAACCACCAAATGGAATCAAAATTATTTTAGACTAAAAAAGTACGAACAGACAGCAGATAGATACACAAAGAAACACTATCTAAACTTAGTAAATCTTCCTGAAAATTCAGCTTCTGTTGACTCTCTGGGACTTATTGAAGGGATTTTCCAAATCTATTTTATTTTATTTGGGTACTGAAGATTCATTCATTCTTCAGTATCAGGGACATTCTTCCACTGAGCCACTTTCCCAGCCCTTCCTACTTTTTATTTTGAGACAGGATCTTGCTAAATCGATGTGGTTGTCCTCAAACTTGCAATCCTCTTGCTTCAGAGTCCTGAGTCACTGAGATTACAGGCATGTGCCACCATGCTTAGTGGGATTTTCTTGTTTTAAAGAAGACTGACTTTTGCATTCAGAAGTACATCTTCCATAAATTCCCTTAGGAGGGAATCTTCCAGCCAGAAAAAAGTCAGATTTCTATTAGCATCCAAAGTCTGTCCTATTTTTTTGTGTTCAGCTTATTCACAAGCCACCTCTTCCCCATCATTGGAACTTAAAATGATATGTTTTCCTTTTAACATAATGATCAGTGTTTTTTCATATGCATGTTTAACATCTGTATATCTTCTTTGAAGTGTCTATTTATAAATTTTGCACACTTTAAGAAATAAATTATTCACTTTCCTATCAGTGGGGTTGAATAGTTCTTTATACACATTGTATAACAGTCATTTATCATATATATCTTATGCAAATATTCTCTACTTTTTATGACTTGTCTTTCCATTACCTTAACAGTCTGTTACAAAACAGATTTTTTTTTATTTTAGTGAAGTCAAACTTGCCCATTTTTAAATTTCATAGATTGTACTTTTGCTGTTACATCTAAGAAATCATCACCAACCCCTAAATTTTCTCACATATTTTTATCTTCTAGAATTTTTACATTTAAGTCTATGGACTGTTTTGTGTTCATTTTTGTGAAAAATTTTAAATCCAGATCTGTTGAATGTATAAGATCTAGAATTGTAAGATTTTTTTCTTTTCTTCCCTTTATTTTTGCTTGTGAATGTCTAGTTGTTCTACCACCATCAGTTGAACTGTCGAAGATCACTTCACTATTTGTGTGATCCATTTCTGGCACCCTATTCTATTCTATTGACCTATTTTCTTGTTCTTAATACCACACTGTAAATGCTATTTGCACTTATCAACATATATCATACTTGACTATCTACCTGACTGTCTTGTTTATTAGAACATGAGCCCCTGAATCTGAGTAGCCTGTCATCTGGCCCAATAAACATATGCATAAGCAAATAGTTTATTCATAGCTGTTATTGGAATTCACAGTATTACCAAGTATGTGACAGCTATTACATCAAATTTACATGGCATATCTCTCTTAAGAAACTGAAATCCAAGAGTCTAAAAAAACAGAAGCCTCCAATCAAGAAGGAAGAACTAAGCCTGTATCAGGAAGTGATCAGTTCCTCAAACTTAGTTTTGAATCATCTTGTTTCTTAAACTGGGCTTGCTCTTCCTCCATAAACAGTGATAAAGACACCATTTTAAAGAGTGAAAATCTAGACGCTCATTTTCATTGTGCAGAAGTTTACTTCTGCAAAGCCTTAGGTTTCTCTTTCCTAGGGCTTCGGAGCATTTCTTCTCAGCTCTGCCGGACCTGAGAGAAGAGAAGCAGACACAACCTTCTGAACCCCAGGCTAACCACTGCCTCTGTTCTCAGCAGGAACATCAGCACAAACACCTGGTAAGAGGAGGAACCTCAGGGGTGGGCCGAACAGGGCAGTGAACATGACTGTGAAGTAGTGAGCCTAGACAAAGGGTAAACATCTCAGGAAGGAAGAGGCAAACAACAGGTGCCTGACACACTGTTCATTGAATGCATGAGAGCAGGGCAAAGAGAAGAATGGGAAAAGCCAATCTAAGTAAAGGTCTGATCACCTCTCTGGGTTTCAGAGTCTTCATAGAATTGTGAGACTCCATGTGAAAGAGAAGAATTACTTTTTAAAATTATTTTAAAAATATTAAAAGGCTAACCAAAATCAAAATAGTTGTGATTAGTAACTATTGTTATGATTAATTTGTATGATTATTAATAGTTAACTATTAGTAACTATGTATTATTGTTCCTCCTATTACTCTGATCCTCCCTCTTCCTACACAGGAAAGATGGTGCTGGATCTTCTGGGATGCTTTCCTCTCCTAACGCTGCTGGGACTATGGAGCAAAGTGTGTCCACTTTATGCTTTGCCTAAGGGACTCACCAAGGCTCATTGGTTTGAAATCCAGCACATACATCCAAGTCTTCTCCAATGCAACAGGGCAATGGGTGGCGTCAACAATTATACCCTGCACTGTAAGCCTGAAAATACCTTTCTGCATGACTCTTTCCAGAGTGTAGCTGCTGCCTGCAATTTGCCCAACATCATCTGCAAGAATGGTCGGAACAACTGCCACCAGAGCGCAAAGCCTGTCAACGTGACCAACTGCAGACTCACTGCAGGGAAGTATCCTCACTGCCGCTACAGGGATGTTGCCCAGTACACACTCTACATTGTTGCCTGTGACCCCCCTCAGAAGAGTGACCCTCCTTATCAACTGGTTCCTGTACACTTAGATAAGCTTGTCCAAGGTTTCCGTCACTTTCCCCCACTTTAACACAGGTTCACTAAAAGTTCCTCCTCCTCCTCATCCTCTTCCTTCTTTTCTTTTGTTGACTGTCTTGTTCCCATGGAAGAGAAGTGTTGGAAGAATTAGAGCATCTAGGATACCATAACAGAGTTAGGACAAAAAGAAATAATATCATTTTTTGCTTTGGAATTCTGTATGTTTTGAGGGAAGACACATAAGGAAGAGGGCAAAGAATTATCCAGGCCTCCAGATTTTTAACCTTGGGACTTTTGCCGAACTTTATAAAATTATACAATAAATCCACTTTCTGCTGCATTCTGATGAGTGTGAAGGTGGGTTTTTTTTTTTCTTCAGTATCAGTGGTGCTTAACCACTGAGGCAAACAATTAACCCATTTTTCTTTTTAATTTTTTATTAGAGACAGGGCCTCACTAAGGTGCTTAGGGTCTTGCTAAGCTGATGAGGCTGGCTTTGAACTTATGATCCTCCTGCCTCAGTCTCCAGAGCTGCTGGGATTACAGGTGTGTCCAGCGTCAAGAAATATTTGAATGTAAGAATCATTAAGTGTCTACTGTTTGCTGAGCTCTGTTGAAAGTGGTTTATATGACCTGTTTTATTTCATTTACACAAATATTAATGTGTGTTATTATCTTAATTTTATAAATATTAAAGAGCTTCCACACAACTAAACAAATGTACTGTGGATTGAATTAAGGGGTGCTTGACTACTGAGCTATATCTCCAGTTCTTTTTATTTTTTATTTTGAGACAAGTTCTCACTAAGTTACCCATACTGGCCTCAAACTTGTGATCCTTCTGCTTTAGCCTCCTGAGTCACTGGGGTTATAGGCATGCTCTACCACACCTGGCTCAAAGTTCATTTTTTAGTGGATCCCAACTGTTCCTTGTGCATCTCTGATGGATCACCAAAAATTGATTTACTAATATTTAATGCCATGATTTTGTAAATGCAAAAGGAAATGGTGTGTTGTATATGTCCTATGTCTTGATGACAGTAGATAAAGGTAAAAAAAAAATGCCTTGAACAGTGTCAGCACAAAGATTAACGAATCTCTTTACATGATACAGCTGTCTCCTATCCCTCACCTCCCATAACAGTTTGCTGAGGTCCCTGGCCCCACACTACTTGGACTTAACAATTGCTACTTTTTTTGCCTTCAAGGGGCTGGAGAGGTGGGTAAGCAGTGGAGCAGGACCCAAATGGCACCACTTGTACAACTAAGTGGAGGAAAAACAAAAAACAGACAAAAATAAAATAAAATTGATTTTCTCTTAAAAAAAAAAAAAGGTAGATTCAAGGAGCTGGGTGTGGTAGTGCATACCTATAATCCCAGCAACTTGGGAGGCTGAAGCAGGAGGATCGCAAGTTTGAGGTTAGCCTCAGCAACTTAATGAGACCCTAAGTAATTTAGCCCTATCTTTAAAAAAAATGAAAGAGACTGGGGATGTAAATCAGTGATAAAGTGCCCCTGGGTTCAATCCATAGTACCTAAAGAAAGAAAGAAAGAAAGAAAGTATTTAAAAAAGAGTAGATTCAGGGCTGGAGCTCAGTGGTCATGGTGCTTGCCTGGGAGGAACGAGGACCTGAGTTTGAACCCCAGCACCAGGTACACAACAAAGTGACAGAGCAATGAAGGCTACATGAAAAACTAAATAAAGTTGATTTTCTCTCTCTGTCCCTCTCTTAAAAAAAAAAAAAAAGAATAGTTTCAAGTTCTTCATCCACAGCTGCATCAAGACGCTTAGTTCTCAGGAAGCTAAGGCCATGTTGGAGGAGGTTCTCTCTTCATCCTGTGAACCCCACACTCCCCAGAACCGTAGCCTCTGACTCCAAGTTCTCTTCTGCCTTCCTTCTTTGAGCATGAAAACGAGGCTTCAGGGAGGATAAAATCAATGGCCTTCCATGAGCAGCTGGTGTAAATGTCGAACCTTTTTGGCTGGTCTTGTATGCAAAAGACCTAACCAGTATCCTCACTAGGAACGTCATCTGCTTTGGTGACCAGTGGACCTACTCCAGTAGCAGATGGTGCACCAGCAGGAAGCCCTGACAATAACCACCCCAGCCCACACCACCGCCACTGCACCCACTGAGGAGAAAGTGGAGGCAAAGAAAGAAGGCTCAGAGGAATCTGACGGCAACAAGGGCTTTGGTCTTCTGGACTAAACCTTTTTTCAACACGTCCAATAAAACGCTGAAAAGGAGTAGGTTCCACCGTGTTTCCTCTGGAGATCAATACAGAGTGCCAATCACGTTACTTTTTCTACCATCTTCCTCCAGCACCTTATCCTATAGAATGTCAAGACCCACTTCTCTGCTCAGATTACTCCCTAAGCTTAGTGTCTGTCCCTCAACAGAGGAGAGGACTCCCTCTCTCCTCCATCTGTGGTCATTCATTCCTTCTTTCACAAATACTAGATAAAAATTCTTTCCACTTAAAAACTTGTGTGGTCAGCTATTCACTGGACTTTTTTTAAAAAGTGGATTTTCCTGGTAGAACCATACTTTATGTTTACTAACAATGTATCAAGAATGTCTGAATTGAATTGTGTTCTAAGAGTGTTAACTGAGAATGTAAAAACCTCAGAGCTTAGCTGATGGTGGCAGAGAGGTCACAGTGGAAAAGTGAGGAGGACTGAAGGCGTCAGCAGGTTGTATTAGAGCTCGCCCTAATCTAGTCGCCCAGCTTTAGCCTAATCACTATCTCCAAATACAGTCACATTCTGAGCCACTGGGGATTAGGGCTTCAACATATGAATTTAGGGGGAGGATAATTTACCCCACAATAAAAGGTATAAAGAGACGTATAGTGAAAGTCCCTGCCAAGGACTGAAGCAATGGCACAAGGCATCTATATATTTAAGGCCCTAGAACTGCAGTTTGGCTACTTTTATGAACTGAGGGCACAATGGATAAAGTTAACCAGTCTCCTGATCATATGACAGTTGGGCTTTGGTACTTACCAAAGGAACTGAGTATTTCACAGGCAGTAACTTTCTAGAGGAAATGCACTGAGAAAAGAATTGATGGCTTGGATCTTCCATTATCTTGGATGACTGAGGAACTTTCAAGAGTACAAGAAAACTGTAAAAATTATAAATAAGTACTAAACATCACACTTTTGAGCTTAGGTAAAATATTAATGTTTGCAATGGAGTCGGACTACTATCCCTTGAAGTTCAGAAAATTTTGTGGAATTCTGGAAAAGTAGAGCTGTATTTCCTGTAAGGCCAGAAAAAAAAAAAAAGATTTCTTTCTCCTACTTCTGTGTAAGCTGATCGATTATGTCTTTCCAAGCCAGGTAGCTAACAGAGACAAGGGAACTATGCCCACTTAGGCCATCCTTTCTTATTTCATTTTACCTCCAGGTCCCATTTATCCTTACTTCCTTGATTCTATATCCATAATTCCCTCAATTTCTTCATTCTAATCTGCTCTGCCCTCTTCATTGCCTGCCCTATTCCAACCTCAAGGCTCTCCACAAGTTCATAGCCATGCATTTCTGCAATCCCATAGACTCAGGAGACTGAGGTAGGAGGATCACAAGTTTGAGGCCAGTCTCAGCAACTTAGCAAGACTCCGTCTCAAGATAAAGATTAAAAAGGACTAGGGATGTGACTTAGTGGTAAAGCGGCCATGTGTTCCATCCCCAGTACAGGAAGAAAGAAGAAAGAAAGAAAGAAACTACATTTTATTTCTTGAATTGCTTTACTCCTTTGTCAAAAATTGGCCATATTTGTCTGGATCTCTTCCTGGACTCTCTGTACTGTTTCATTGATTGATGTATCTATTCTTCTACCAATTATAAAAAAACCTGTACACAGATGTTTAAAGCAGCTCTCTTCATAATCACCCAAACTGGAAAGAGCTGAAATTTCAAGTGGATAATCAAGCTGGCAGCATCCACATAATGTACTTTAATAGGAAGGTAAAGGAAAACAAACTACGGATACACACAACAACTTGAAGGGATTTCAAAGGAATTATGCTGAGTAAAAGATAGCATTTTATACTGTGCAATTTTATCTGCATGACATTTCAAAACGAAAAAAAAAAAAACAGAGTGAAGGAGAATAGATGAATGGTTGCCAGGAGACAGAGGCAAGGGGAGGCAATGACTAAAAAGGGGCAGCAAAGGAGATTTGGAGAATGAAGGTATCATTTTGTGTTCTGATTGCAGTAGTGGTTGCCACACATGTTAAAACTATCTAATTGTATACCGAACAGTTTTACTGTATGATAATTTAAAAAGAATAAGAGGGAGGGGAGAACTTGGAGACATTTATAAAAGTACACTGTCTCAGAATCAATAGAACCGTTATTTTTTTTCTTCTGAATTTGGTTTTACTATTTGGGGGTTTTGTTTGTTTGTTTGTTTGTGTTTTGTTTTGCTTTATACTGGAGATGGAAGCCAGGGATGCTTTACTACAAAGCTACGTTCTCAGCCATTTTTTCATAAATTTGTTTTTTGTTTTTGAGACAGGACCTCATTAGGTTGCTGAAGCTGGCCTCAGACTTATAATCCTCCTGCCTTAGCCTCCCGAGCTGCAAGAATTACAGGGATGCACCACTGCAGCCCAGTCTGGCCACAGTTTTACCTTTCTCTAAGATGAAGATTTTGTAGCCAGATCAGAAAAGGCCATTCCCAGAGTGATGTTCCTCGAGCCCACAGGTCTATAGACATGACCACATGTATACTCAGTCGTGTATGCACACATGCATTCCCAGGCAACTGGATAGTGTCCCTATGTTGCATAATCCCAGTTCCTGTTGTCCAGTGGCCCTGCCCTGAAATAATTGCTTGGTGGTGTTCATGGGAGAGGAAGTGCAGGTGAGGAAGTAAGGCTGCCAGTGCTGGTCTGAAGCATGCCCCTGCCCCCAACATTCTTTAGATATGAGTAAAGCCAAAAAAGTTCCTGACCCTACACCTGCACTTTCTCGTTGCTGCCCTGATCTCACCTCCACAACAGCTTCAGCCCTCGAGGAGCTCTGAGTCAAACCAAAACTCCCCGGAGGCTCCGGGGGACTGGGAAGGTCTATGGACCCTGGAAGGGGTTTAGCTGCCAGCTCTGACTTAAAGGCTGTCTAAAGTGGACCGAGAGAGAAATCTGCCCTGAGAGGGTATTTGAAATCTGCTTGGATGATCGTGACTTCTAGAGTGGCTTTGTGTTGAGAAGAGCACTCTGGACTAAACCAGATCTCAATGATGTGACTTTTCTTGAAATGAGTGGTCATATAGAGCTAGTAATCATATAGAGCCACCACCCAACACCACTAAACAGTGGACATGCAAATGTAAAGTTGTGAGTGTAAGGGGACTTCAGAATTATCAAGTCAATCCCCCTAGATTAGGAAACCCTAGTCTAGATAGGGATATGGCCTTGTTTCAGGGGCATAGGGAGCTGATCATAGGGCTGGGACTGAACCAGGGCCCAGGCCCAAAAATCCACAACATGCAGACTGAGACAGTGAAAAGGGAAGGAAACAGACCTTGAGACTAGGCCCTCCCCAGGCTTGCAGCAAGAAGAATCTAGGAAATGGCATATGGGTGTTATGAGCTTAAAATACAGTCCCTATGCTCACTAGAACAACACGATTTATCAGTTCAGATTAACAACTCCTTTGTTGTTAATTATTAAAACAATTATGGCTTGATCAGCATGGGAATCTAAAACTGCTTTAGAAAATAAAAGTCTGTTTTTAAAAAGAAGAAAACAAGGAACTAGGAAGGAAGATAAACTTGGAGGGAAAAAGGCTCTACACTTCCTGAAAGCCACAAAGAAACCCCCAATATACTTAAATGTATTGAATGATTTGCAAAGGAACTGCAATTTGTCCCCTCAGAAGTAGCTGCTAAGAAATATTTAGAGATATGTACAAGTGTACCTGTGGCTAATCCTAGTCTTAGGGAGGCACACCTTCCACACCTTTATTCTGTACCTTCTATTTAGGACCCCACCATGAATCACGCATTATGCATATGATGAGGGCTATGTCACCCTCATGGTCAATTCCCAAAAGCAGTACTGAAGTGGCTTTCCACTGCACATACTTAGATTCACTTGCTCCATCGAGGTGGAATCAGCCTAAAGAAGCAAGAGTGGGGAGTGGGAGCAGACTCTCCTTTCACAATTATAGAGAAATTTCAGGCTGCAAATACTGATGGAGGTGACATGTGGAAAGAAAGCACCCAATGCAATGATCACTTACTCTTTTGAGTGAAGGACTCAGCTAAGGTATAGAGGACTGATCTGTTTCAATGTGGGGGAGTGTGGGGCCGGAAGGCTTCTGGCTGCTGGAATTGAAGGAAGAATTTATCCTTGAGAGAAGCAGGGGAGGAGTGATGACCAGCCTGTCAGAAGGAGCAGAAAACTATAATTTTATCAGTACATTTAAAGCTGCCAGCAGTAAGGAAGAGATGTTGTCTTGGTCTAATTTGTACTGCTATAACAGAATACCTGAGATGGGGGAACTTGAAAGGAACAGAAATTTATTTGACTCACAGTTCTGGAGATGAGAAGTCCAAGACTGAAGGACCCATCTAAAGAAGGCCTTCTTGCCACACCATCTTTTTTCAGAAGGTAGAGGTGCCAGACAGCACCAGAGAACAAGAGTGGACTGAATCCCTTGTATAATAAATCCATTCCAGTGATAATGACATTAATCCATTTGTGAGGGCAGAACCCTCATGACCTAGCCACCTCTTAAAGGTCCTGCCTTCAACACTACTGCACTGGATATTCAGTTTTCAACATATGAACTTTGGGAGGTCATGTTCAAATAGCACCTGTCCACTGAGAATCCAGAATTATGAAAGCTCATTTGGTTTGAAGAATCTTTTAAAATCCTTAGAAGACTCTCCTCCCTGGATATGCCATTTTGGCTTCAAGCAAAACCCATTTTTGTTGTTGCTGCTGTTGTTGTTTGAGACAGGGTCTCTCTAAGTTGCTAATGCTGGCCTTGAACTTGGAATCCTCTGCCTCAGCCTCCCAAACTGCTGGGATTGCAGGCATGCACCACTATGCCCAGCATAGTAACATATTAGTTCCTCAACTTTAAAATTAATCTACATTGGTCAGTCTCCTGGAAAGAGCTGCTATTCCTCCATTCATGGAGTAGTAATTGTCCCTCCCTGAACAGAGATGCTTCATTCTCCTCTGCCCACTGGATGATGGAGAAGTTTCTCTCCATGGTTGTGCCTGGCTCTCTCCATGACAGGGTGGAGTCTTTCCTCCTCATGTCCTCCTGTTCAGGGATTTTCCCTTTCCATGGGCTCACTGGCTGCACATTCTGTACCTGAACCATCATCTTCACCTATTATTTCATTCCCCAGATGGGGACATCAGCAGTCCTATAACCAGGAAGGTGTGGGGATCCTGGAAGCCAGAGTTAGTGAAGGTGTAGATAATGTATGCAGCAAAACCCAAGTGTTCTTAAAAGCTTCTCTGAAGTATTCTCTTAGGACTAAAGGCAGGGGGAATAGAGAATCTTGGAGCTAGAAACAATAGTGAGATAAATACAAGAAAAAAGTTAATTAAAGGAAACATATTTAGAAACTTGAAGCTTCCTCTTTCCTCCCCAATTCTCATGCATAATGATTGAGATCCCCACTACATCACTACCACCACCCCTTCACACCTGCAGGTCTTCTTCCTCATTCAGAGACCCTAGGGCTAAGAGTTTACTCTACAATAAAACCACAGTCACTCCCAATATCTACAAGTGTAACACATAAAGACAATGACACAGCCAGTCCACGGGTGGGAAGTGGGGCCTTTAGTTCTATGACCCTGTCTAAAATCAGATGCAATGGTAGAGGATTAAATATAATGATTAAGCGATGACAGACGCTTAGTCTAGTCCTTTCAATGACTCTAAGGGACCATTGCCAAGAACAGTGAGGGCCAACTCACAGGTCAAGTGTACTGGAAATCTGTAGAAGAACCACCACTCTGCAGCACTTAGTGAAGAAGGGAAACTGGGGGAGTTTCTTCCTTAGACTCTAGCAGCAGAAAGAATAATGCCAGGGAAGCCAGGAACCTGGGTTCCAGTCCCAGCTGTGCCGCTATCAGTGGGCCATGAGCAAATCCCTCCAAAGGCAAGGGTTATATTCAGCCAGGGTGGCCAACGTGCAGCACATAAACCATGACTTCTCTTGTGCCCCCAGTAGAGACTGTGGTTCAACTACAGCCCTGTTTAGGATTTTTTCCCTACTGCATTCCTGGCAAGCGCTTCCCATTAGTGTTGGTACGCAAACTGAAATACTTGCTATTCCTCAACTCTGTAACTTCCAAAGTCCTCTCCAGCTCTACAATCTAAGGTTCTGACATTCCAGGGAAGAAAACCATTTTTCTGACTTAGTAACAGCTCTCTCAACAAAAAGAAAAAAAGAAACTGTGAGATGATAATTTCATAGACTCCTGCCCCCAACCCTGAGGCTGAGCAGGATCTTCCCACTGTCACACTCTCCTTCTTTCTGTGCCACAAAATTACAGTATTTGAGCTTGACCTTCTCTCTGTTCATCCAGCATGACAGGGTCCCAGGCTATAACTTCATTTTATTTAAAACAATCCACACTTACAGGTTTTGCATTTGGCATCAAAGAATCTAAGGAAAGGAATGTTCTCAGGTCACTGAAATCCAAGAGTCAGAAGGGAAGGGAATTTAATTACTCCATTTGTTGCTCACCAATAACTGGTCAGATTTACAGTTCTTAGCTCTAGCTGGAAATTAACCACAGAAACAGTGCCTGGATAGGCTGCCTCAGAAATCAGGTGGTTTGCAACTATGTTTTATTGGAAGAAACAGTTAAGGAGTTAGCACAGGGTTACAAACCAGTCCACACCCCCAAAGCCATGCAGAAAAGACTCAGGAGAGGGAAGCACATGTGTGTTGGATGGGAGAACTTTCTTTCAGGGCAAGGAAGGAAGAGGGGAGAGGCAAGAGTTGGAATGGTGAGGTCTAGGGGAGAAAGAAGGGCATCACACTGTTCTGGCCTTAAGTGGACTCCTACACAGAAGCGTCATAGTGAACTGGCACATACGGGTCCCCCTCGCAGGCAATGATGATGTGCACCTCTTTCTGGCTGGTCTTGTATGAGCAGTTAGGGTACTTGGAGCCACTTGTCAGGCGGCATTCTGTGATGTGCATGTTGGATGTGCTCTGGTAGCAGTTGGTCTGCCCATTCTTGCATGTGACCTGTTCCTGGGTGCAGACGGCATGGACATCTGCCAAGGACTCGTGGACAAACGTGTTCACTGACTTGCACCAGTCCTGCGTCATGTTCCGGCTCTTCATCATTTCGTTGCAGTAGGTGGAGCTGCCTTTGGAGGAACCGCTTGAGTCCATGTGTTGCCGTTCAAACTTCATGGCTGAGGATTCCTTACCCAGGGCAGGAGGGACCCACCCCAGCACCAGCAGCACCAGGACTAACAGTGGGAACAGGACAAGGGACTTCTCCAGAGCCATGGTGGCCTTGCTGTGTCAGAGAGCCTACATAGGAAAAGGAGAGAGAGAAGGAAAAGCATGACCTGAGAAAGTGACCTCCAATTCCCGCCTACTGCTGCCCTGGTGCACAGAGTCCCTTTCAGATCAGACAGAAAGATGTCCCTCTTCCTGAGAGATTTTCCACATGATGACAAGCTCACACACACCCTCTCCTAGTGTGTTTTACTGCCACTCATTAGAGAAAGGCCATCGTCCCTTCTTGGTGGTGATCTATGATGCCACCCCAAATCCTGGCTGTGCTGCTTTTAAATACCAGAGTTTCTTTCATCTAAACCACATCCAAGGGCTGGAGTGGTGACTCAGCATTGGAGCACTTGCTTGGCAAGCTCGAGGACCCGGGTTCAAACCCCAGCACCACATACACAACTAAGTGTCTGAGAAACAAAGACCTGATGAAAAAATAAATAAAATTGATTCTCTTTCTCTCACTTTCTCTCCCTCTCTCTTTAAAAAAAATAAAAAGAAAATACATTCAAAAAATAAAGTATGCTTGTAGCCAGAACTCAAGTGTCTCATCAGAAAGCCAATTTTGAATAAACCATGAGTTAAATTATATTCCTGATCTATCACTAAGACATCCAGGACCATGACCGACAAAACCTTGTTGTCTTATAACACAAAGGAAACTCAGTCCTACATCTGGAACTGGCCTCGTAAAGGGATTCCATTGTATTCCAAAGAGAGATTTTTACCTCTCCCAACCCGCCACCCTTCCCCAATCTCACCTGGCCCCTCTGCCACAGATGATATTTGCCTGGCCCAAGTTTTTTTGGGAGCTAGTGTCAGCCCATGCTTTCTCAGTGCAAGCATCACCCATCTTGACTCCCTCCTCTACAACCCTCAGGCAGAAGCATCTCCTTAGTCCAACTCTTAGGCCACTTACCTGATCTCCAAGTTGGTCCCCCTGGCAGAGTGGAAGGCCAGTTTCTGTAATCACTCAGTCCCTGAGCTGTCAACCTTATATAGATTGCAAAAGGGTTTGGCTTCCAAGAAAAGTGGGAGGAGCGTCTTGGATTCCTTTCAGATAAAAACAAGGACATTGTGAGGAAAGGGTGAGGAAGACCCGGACCAAACCTTTTCCAGGGTTTCTGGGGAGTGAATCTTCACTATAGGACTCATTCTGCTAGTGAACCTTGTCTGTCTGCTGATTCACAAGGAGCAACAGAGACAACCACCTCAGCCCTGGTACCCAAACCTTGCATACCCCTATAAAGTCCTTGTACTTGTGATTTCCTTGCCTGCCATTTGTACGGAATAGCCCTTTGTTAATAATCCATTGTTACAGGGCTGGGGGTGTAGATCAGGGATCGAGTACTGGCCTAACACATGTGAGGCCCTGGGTTCAATCCCAGCAGTTGGAGATTAACAAAAGACACATAAGGTGATTATGGGAGAGGGAAGCCCTCCCTCCCCAGAGTCCTGAATCCTTTGCCAGAATTCTACATCTCCCAACAGTATCTGTCCTGGGAAGGAAAGGGGGACAAAGCTGGCTAACCACTCCTAGCTAGAAGGATTCCAGATCTGGAGAAGAAATGTGGGGGAGTTCCTGAGCAGAGAGAATTCAGGTGAGCTCACCAGTTCTGGCCACTTCTCACCACCCTCCAACCTGCTCCAGGGCATCGATGGTAATTGGCAGTCCTTAATCACAAGGACCACTGATTCTGTAGGTCAGAGTTGAGTCAAATTAGAATTTGTTCATTCATTCATTAAACAGTGGGCATAGAGATAAAAAAGGCACAGATCTTTCCAAAAGTTGCCTGATGGTGTGATTTGGATTATTCAGGTGGACCATGATATGGAGAAAGGGCAAACCTGATGCACATTGAAGTCAATACTACAGCACTGATTTTTTACAAGACAACAACAACAACTAGGTATATAGCGCAGTGGTAGTATGTGTGAGACCCTGGGTTCAATCCCCAGTACCACAAAAAATATATATCTATTACTCTTTCCTTAGATTACTGTTTACAGCTTTCATGGCCTGAATCTGCCACTCTCCTGCCCATACCAGCAAAAGGAGAACCTCATGATTGTCTCACCTCAGTTAGGGAACATACTGTATTTCAGATTTGCTAGTAACTCTAATGAGAACCCTGACTTAATATTATTTGTTGATGGATTGGACATCTGAATTGAAGCTCAAGGTTATTATAGGGGGAAGAAAAGATCTTCCTTCTCTACCCTCCCATATTCTTGGACAGGTGCCCTCTAAATCATTTTAACAGAAGACAGATTTAACAGGAGAACAAGTGTGCAAATTTTATTTATTTATAATTTTACATGAACACAAAACTCCTTTTAAGAAATGAAGATGCAAAGAAGCAGTTAACCTAGGAGATTATACACACTTTAACAAAGAAAACTGGGCACCAGTGAGAAGACACAGAGAAGGGGCCTTGAGCCAAGGAAGGTGGGGTGTGGGAAGGTAACTAGGAAATGTATGGTAGATGTTGTTTAATAAGATTTGTTATACAAACTCAATTAGTTGTCTTTTCCATTTCTCCATTGATAAGAGTCTCCTATGATTACACCCTCCTCTTCCTGGTACAGAAAAGAGAGACACCACTGCAAATGGAAATTTCCATTATAAATTTAAATTTCTGTTATGAAAGGGAAATCCATACCTTTTTAAAAGAACTTTTCTTGTGTTTGCTGTTTCTCAAAATAATCAGCTCAAATTATTGAGCTGGCAATATTCTGATCCCCTACATTATCAAGTAGGATAATCTGCCACTATTCTAAACTCACCTTGAAAATACAACCCACTGCATGAGATAAAATCAGCCCAGATGGCAAAATTTATTGCACTTACTACAGCTTATCAACTAGATCAGAGAGCCAACACGCATGACAGTAAGTATGTCTTTGGGGTAGTATGTGACTTTGGGATGCTTTGGAAAAAAGCATCAAAAATAAACAGCAAGTTAAGGAATTTTCAGGTGCATACCTGCTTTCTGGAGAAGTGGCCATTATACAGATGGAGCGTTCCATGCAAAATAGACAATATGGAAGTTTAAGAAAATGCCTCAGTAGATCTTTATGCCAAATGCCAAGCTGCTTTAAACAAGGTTATGATTTTATCTAAACCATCAAAAGATAAATTTTGAAAAGGATTCAGAGGCCATTATAAAATATTAACATTTAGTCCCCAATTTTATAAAAAGTAGATTTGATTAAACCCTTGACTCAGATAATCCCTGATGCTCA